>JAPWLS010001653.1:0-58493 GCA_028551675.1 Tineola bisselliella | reverse complement strand
GTATGGGTGAAGCCTGTGATGTTTTAAAAATTCGATGTGCAGAACTTTTTGGGATTCCCGTGGCTGCTTCTATAGCACGTACCGAGGTAGTTGTATCGTATTCTATTTCATTGAGAACTTCTTCATCGCGTTTCAATCTAGGTCTTCCAGTGTTTCTTCTGTCAGATGGTAAACGACCCTCCGAAAATGCTTGATGCACATTAATAAATACTCGATAATCCGTTACGGAATATAACATTTCGATATAGTATATACTAAAGATGTGCCGATTACGACTTTGGCCGACTAGCCGATTAGTCGGTTGTAAATAAGCCGACTAGTCGGCCGACTAATCGGCCAAGCCGACTACGGTTTAGGGGATTCTCGTGACGCTTCGTTTACAGCTGATTCGCTGCAATTTCAGTCACTACTGACATGTGGACAAATATAAATAACAAAGAAAGTTTTTTGAGTTTTACAGCTCACTAGTTTGACGATAGTTTCAAATATCATCACGCAGTATTGCAATTTATGACATTAAATATTATGTAGATTTGTTTTTTAATTAAGATACTAATTTTGTTTGATAAATGTCATCAATATGTTTTCTTTACAAGGAAGTAACACATACATTTTATTGAGAAATAGACATAAAGTAAGAAGCCGGATAGTCGGCGCTTTTTGCCGATTAGTCGCCGACTACGATAGTGGCCGGATAGTCGGCTTTACCGACTAGTGGCCGACTAGTCGGAACATCTCTAGTATATACCTAACTAGCTTTTACCCGCGGCTTCGCTCGCCTTTAAGTTTAAGTAAGTAAGAAATTAATCAATATGATTCCAAACAGCTGAAACTATAGTCAGTTGGAAACTATAGTAAAAAATATATTTTTTAAAATAAAAAGTATCCTATGTTAGTTGTAGTACCTCCAAAAATATGTGTACAAAGTTTCATGATAATCGGTTAAGTAGTTGTTGCGTGAAAACGTAACAAACAAACTCACATTCACATTTATAATATTAGTAGGGATATAACCTATTAACATGGTAGGAATTAGGATCTAGACAATTCCATTTTTACAGGAGCGTGATTTAAAGTATTGTGCATTGAGTGCATTGAGTGCATTCGCAGACTGCAAGTATAAGTGCTATAGAAACATAAAATAACCACTTTCTACCTTTATATACAATTTAACCGGATATATTTACGTCCGGACGTTTATTACAACTTACAACAATGAAAATATAATTTACTAGCTGTTGCCAGCGGCTTCGTTCGCGTAGTAATGAAGATATGAAGTTTAAATTTTAACATGAAAAAGCAGTTATTTGCGACTTTGTAGATCCCACTTTACTTAATAGGACATTAAAAAGGATATTAAAAATGTAATTTCCACGTGGTTTATGTTAAAACAAAAGCGAATTCCAGTTTTCACATTCTCTGACGCTTATAGATTTTTCTGTGGGCTACATTCTATCTAGACTGGCCGTTATATATTTTTAAAACAATTGAACAAACAATATTTAATTTATTCATTTATTTTATCGGTATAAAACTTTACTGAGCTTATTATAACATGTTAACTTTTTTTTTTTTTTAATTCTATGTATCTTTGTAATTTTATTAGAAGTGTAGTATCTATCCCTTTATCACCTTGAGCATGCCGTCCTATCCTATAATTAAAATTTCATTTAGTTTATATAATAGTAGTCCTTTTTATAATATGTAGTTCTAGTGTAATTTTGTAGGTAGGCTTTATAAATAAATAAATAAATAAACTCAGAGATTCCCAAATTGGGGGTCACGAGAGGCTTTCGAAATATGTTTAAAAAATGAAATAAAATAAAGCGGTATATATAAGTTTTACGTAAAACTAGGTCGCAAGAGCAAAAAGTTTGGGAAGTATTGGGTTAAGTTATTGGACATTACATTCTAGTTAACCTTTAAGACCAACAGAAAGCTTGCGATAGAGAAAAATAATAGGTGCAAAAAAAAAACAATCGAATCGAAAGAAAATTATTTAAAAAACAAAGAATTAAATAATTCATCACGTATATAATTTTCTCAGACCAACATAGCAGAGATTATTACGTTTATGAATATTTCTCTCGTGCAAAAAAATATTTTAAATCCAAGATCAGTGGGCTTATCACGAATTTAGTCTGGCTTTCGAATCGAACTGTCACAAGTAAAACGGATCCGTTAGCAATCGAGATCATGAATTTTTACTAACGACTAACGAGCACCAGCAATCTATCAAATGAACGAAAGATCGAGACGTTCGAAAATTAACAAAAAGTATCTAAAATATTGTAGTTCCAATTCCGCGCGCGGTGGCGCTGCTCAAATTTCCATACAAATCGCTTGAAGCGAATTCGGTTCGAAAGCCAGACTAAAATTCGTGATAAGCCCACAGTACTATAAAGCCCACGAGAGACCTAATTGCGTTCCATCAAGTCGGACTCGGCTCAAATAACACTTGACGGAGATCTTAATCTGTATTTAGTCGTTAGCCTCGTATTTAATAACTATGACACAGTTTGAGAACAACTGGCATATGGGGACGTTTCACAGAGATGAGTTTACAAGCATATGTTAAAAGCTTGGACATAACCAATGTCATTTTATATTTACCCTTAGGTATACAATAGGATGACAATGCCCCTATACAGCAGCTATTCTTCTACGTCATAGTAGATTTATTATATATTATTATGATATTAGTAGGACTTTTTTGAGATGAAGGTTCACGTTTTATGTTAAGGCTTTTATAAAAGCCGCAACATAAAACCAAAAACATTATTATCTTTAAAAGGAACTTCTTTTCTCTGAGATCAATCAAAGAAACAAACAAAAATATATTATTTCTTAACTACCTATCTTGTCTAATATTATCTTCAAGGAATCAACGATACAATAATTATTTTTATAATTAACATAAATTATTTTTTATATATACTATAATGAAAAAGCGGGATTTTGGGCGTCCCGCTCAGAGGTTTGGCGGGCCGCGTCCTGAGAGGGCTAAAATACATCGTTTATTGTATCTACAAAAAAACAATGGATTTCTTTGTCCCCAACTTAACAAATGAATTATTCGTTATATACAAGTTTTCTTGATATTATTTGCAAATGCATATAAATGGCTGAAATATCTTGAGGCCAACGTACCTCTAGAAACTTGAATGCTCTACTAAACACAAAGAATCAACACGGTCGGTCGCTCTCACGGGATTACGAACGCGCACGCATGCCAATAGCAGCTGTATTTTCGAAACGCATTAGGGGTTACATTCGCGCGTCAATTAATTATCGTTTATGTTATTTTGTTTTGATATCTCGTCACATATCGTAAGTATATTAAATACTTCCGCGAGCCGTTAAAAAATGTTGTCTATCGTGAGCAGACGCGTCAGAATGCACATTGATTCTGTATAGCAGCGGTTCTCAAACTTTTTTGGCGAAGGAAAAGGCCTTAATATAATTATAAAAAACTGATTTATATGTATTTATGAATAATCTTATAATCTCCCTTTGGTAGGTATTTTTTGCAGTAGGTACTTTAGCCCTAGGATTCCGCGGAACACACTTTGAGAATAGCTGCTGTATAGAAACTAAATGCATCAATTGCACTAACCGCGGAGTATTGCGCGTCTACTCAAGCCGGCATAGTGGTGACATTTCTCTGGAAGGAAGTCAATTTTACCTTTTACTAAGAAAACGAAAGTAAAATAATAAAAAAACTGGTAAAGTCGGTTTACAATTTACTAACTAGATGCTATTCGCTTCCCGTACGAGTTTACAAGCATATATACAGGGTGTCCCAAAACTCAACGATAAGCCGGCACCAGTGGGTGGACCCGCTCTTCACTGCTCGAGAAAAAATAAGAAAAAAATATATCTATTTTTTTTTTGAAAATACTAAGTAAATTCTGAAAACCTTCGAACAAATTTCAGAATGCCTGTAGTTTTTACAAACTAATCACAAAAAAAACCTTCGGTCCACTTTAAGTCATCGTGGTGTAAAAAAAAGTATGGACACTACTATGGCAAGTTTTTTCAAAAGTTGACGCAACTAACCAAGATTCCTAAATGGTATAATACTCTAGGAAAACTAATCACAAAAAAAAAATATGCCTGTCATTTCTAAACAAGAATCAATTTTGAAATCCTTCGAAAATTGACACCCTATATGATATTTTCAAATGCCACGACCACAAATTTACAAATATTTCAGATTTTTTTTTGTATCGGCAACCTAAGTAGTACTGCTATCCATTATAACCCTTACAAATTTCAGAATGCCTGTAGTTTTTACACAAAAATGAATCAAATTTCTTTTTTTCCCTAAAATTTTGAAAGATTTTTACCTTCGGTCCACTTTAAGTCATCGTGGTGTAAAAAAAAGTATGGACACTACTATGGCAAGTTTTTTCAAAAGTTGACGCAACTAACCAAGATTCCTAAGTGGTATAATACTCTAGAAAAACTAGTCACAAATAAAAATTATGCCTACCATTTCTAAACATCACACGGCAAAATGCGACCCGGAGTGGATAGTCCCGCGGTAATAACGTCTGCACACGCTTGTAGTGGTATGGGTGAAGCCTGTGATGTTTTAAAATTCGATGTGCAGAACTTTTTGGGATTCCCGTGGCTGCTTCTATAGCACGTACCGAGGTAGTTGTATCGTATTCTATTTCATTGAGAACTTCTTCATCGCGTTTCAATCTAGGTCTTCCAGTGTTTCTTCTGTCAGATGGTAAACGACCCTCCGAAAATGCTTGATGCACATTAATAAATACTCGATAATCCGGATATCTTTGAGCATTCGGGTACCTTTCTCGATACAGTCTGCTAGCAGCGTTAGCATTGCATCGGCATTCTCCATAAACAAGGTGCATATTAGCGTATTCCAACGATGTGTATGGTAAAGGCATGATACGAGAGCCACGTCAATTGAATATGGATCGATCCGCAGTAAACAAAGAAGCACAGCGTACTGATTAGCTTAGATGAGAACAGCAATTTCTTTACCTGCACTATTGTTATTCAACAATGAACATGTATCTACCTATCTCTCTCTAACGTTTAAATTGCCACGCACAATGTTATATTCAAATTCCAAGAATTTGCAACATAAAACATGTTTTATTGACCACAGTAAAAGTGATCACTAGTAACAACAACAATTTATGAAATTTGATTCTTGTTTAGAAATGGTAGGCATAATTTTTTTTTGTGACTAGTTTTCCTAGAGTATTATACCACTTAGGAATCTTGGTTAGTTGCGTCAACTTTTGAAAAAACTTGCCATAGTAGTGTCCATACTTTTTTTTTACACCACGATGACTTAAAGTGGACCGAAGGTAAAAATCTTTCAAAATTTTAGGGAAAAAAAGAAATTTGATTCATTTTTGTGTAAAAACTACAGGCATTCTGAAATTTGTAAGGGTTATAATGGATAGCAGTACTACTTAGGTTGCCGATACAAAAAAAAATCTGAAATATTTGTAAATTTGTGGTCGTGGCACTTGAAAATATCATATAGGGTGTCAATTTTCGAAGGATTTCAAAATTGATTCTTGTTTAGAAATGACAGGCATATTTTTTTTTGTGATTAGTTTTCCTAGAGTATTATACCATTTAGGAATCTTGGTTAGTTGCGTCAACTTTTGAAAAAACTTGTAATGGATAGCAGTATACTTTTGCCGATACAAAAAAAAATCTGAAATATTTGTAAATTTGTGGTCGTGGCACTTGAAAATATCATTTTCAATTTTCTTATTTTTCCTCGAAAAAAAATTAGATATATTTTTTTCTTATTTTTCCTCGAGCTGAAGAGCGGGTCCACCCACTGGTGCCGGCTTATCGTTGAGTTTTGGGACACCCTGTATATAAGCTTGGACAAAAAAAGTTTGAGTATAACAATTAACATTTTATGTTTACCCGTAGGTATACAATAGGATGACAATGCCCCTATACAGTAGCTATTCTTCTACGTCATAGTAGATTTATTATATATTATTATGACATTAGTATGGAAGTGGACAATGCCAGTATACAGCAGCTAATTTATACGATTTTAACAAGTAAAAGTGCTCTATTGGAGCCCAATTACTAAAAGAAAATAAATTTGAAAAAAAAATAGGAATAATACAAAAATATTTTACAAAAAACTGGGTAATAGGATTTTAATAGTACTGGCAACACTATGAACTAAGGATGACATAAAAAGACGCGATAAATGAAGTAACCCGCAGAAAATATGTACCAAAGTGTGCGTAATTTGCAAAAGTTTGATGGAAAGTGTGTGTGCCGGATGCTGCGGAGAGAGTGGTCCATCTCTGTAACACTGACCAGTTGCGGAGGAAGTATCTATATCTGCCGCGCACTTCAATACACTTATAGACGCTAGCCCACTTGCCTAGCCATTTAGGTGAACCGAGTTTTTCTGTATAAAATTACTAGCTGTTGCCCGTGACTACGTCTGTGTAATTATGAAGATATAAAATATTATGAAGTTTAAAGATGATTCATATTTCAGTCAACAGACAATGCCTATCACACTTCTGTAATAAAGTGGCATCTAACCACAATAATGACACCTAATAAAATTGGAAACAATAGTAAAAAATATATTTTTTTAAAAATGAAAAGTATCCTATGTTACTTGTAGTACCTT
This sequence comes from Tineola bisselliella, assembly GCA_028551675.1. Taxonomy (NCBI): domain Eukaryota; kingdom Metazoa; phylum Arthropoda; class Insecta; order Lepidoptera; family Tineidae; genus Tineola; species Tineola bisselliella. The sequence goes on along the minus strand of JAPWLS010001653.1, from coordinate 51,829 downwards.
CAAAAATATGTGTACAAAGTTTCATGATGATCGGTTAAGTAGTTGTTGCGTGAAAACGTAACAAACAAACTCACATTCACATTTATATTAGTAAGGGATTGTTTCAGCTTTAATGACAAATAGAATAATCCCAGTCAAGTAAACTTGATAAATTATAACTTATTTTATTTATGACCTCAGATGTGTAATAAAACAATTCTGCCAATATCTAGTGTTCAGGCAATACCCAATAAGAAATTGTTAAATTTTAATGTATGTAAATTTATATATCAAAAAGATCTTGTAATCTCTTGTTGAGTTATTGCCCGAATACCCGACATTGGCAGAATTGTCTTCATTACACATCTGAGGTCATGAATAAAAGAAGAAATTACAACATTTTAACATTAGAACTACAAAAAATTCTTCACAAGACTTTTATGTAAAACCTTACTTATTATTTTTTGTAAACGATTCCCTTTTTTACAATTCTATTACAATAAAATTGAATTCTCTTTCTTTTATTAATGGCCTCAGATATCTATTAAAGACAATTCTGCCAATGTCGAGTATTCGGGCAGCTCAATAAGACATTAAAAAATTTTAATTCACACGCAAACCCTCATGTAAAATAAACCATTTATTCAATTATATTTAATACTTTGCAACACAAGTCATCTGGTCATTTTGACAGATTGCTAGTTCTAGTGTTACACATATAAACTGTCATGTCAAAAAAAGAAACCAAATCACGATCTCCGAATGTTTGTCAAATTAATAATTTAATTATAAATGCTATAGTTTAACCTTGAATAGATCTCACGGCCTTCCAATTGAATACGTGTGGGAGCGATACGACATAAGCAAAGCCGCAAGCAAAAACTAGTGCACACGGTCAAGGCCGATTTATATTTAAAAAATACAATGTCATTTCTGTAAATAAATGCGTGAGTGACTAATGAGTTTTTTTTTTGACATGAGGGTTTATGTGTGAATTAAAATTGTATAATTTCTTATTGAATACTCGATATTGGCAGAATCGTCTTTAGTAGATATCTGTGGGCTTATCACGAATTTAGTCTGGCTTTCGAATCGAGCTGTCACAAGTAAAATGGATCCGTTAGCAATCGGGATCATGAATTTTTACTAACGACTAACGAGCACCGGTAATCTATCAAATGAACGAAAGATTGAGACGTTCGAAAATTAACAAAAAGTATCTAAAATATTGTAGTTCCAAATCCGCACGCGGTGGCGCTGCTCAAATTTCCATACAAATCGCTTGAAGCGAACTCGGTTCGAAAGCCAGACTAAAATTCGTGATAAGCCCACTGAACCCATTAATAAAAGAAGAAGAAGAATATATATTTTAAAAAAAATTAAATTTCATTATTTGCTCTATAATCAGGACCTTATTAAGGAAATTTTTGTAAAGATTAAAATTATTTTACTCGTAGGTAAATTAAAAATAGAAAAAGCAAAAAAAACTTCTTTAAAAGTTAATAAGGCATTTCATTGGCTTAATTAAAATTTAAAAAATATTGCAGATTTTTATGTTTTGGTTTTTAAAAATAGAGTGCTTTTTTTGACATGAGGGTTTATAATTTCTTCTTCTTCTGTTATTATTGGCTTCAGATATCTATTAAAGACAATTCTGCCAATGTCGAGTATTCCAACAACAATCCAATAAGAAATTATACAATTTTAATACACCTTCATTTCAAAAATCCTTATAATTTCTTATTGGACTGTCCCAATACTCGTCATTGGCTGAATTGTCTTCATTAGACATCTGAGGTTATTAATAAAGATGAAAAAGAAAAATTGAATGAAATTTTCTAATAAGAGAAATTAATTATTTTGTTTGTGTTATTTTTATTTTTATGTATTATATAATAGGTATATGTATAAATAAAAAAAACATTATGCGATAATATTATAGCTAATTAACTAATTATTCGTTCCTACGTTAAGTAAGAGTGTACAGACCGTACAACCAAATAAATTAACAAGTAATTTATTTGGCCTAACATTCTCCCAAGTCCATATTCAAGAAAGCGTGTCTCAATTATTCTTTTAATAACAAAACTAATGCACTATTTTAACAATAGATGACAAATAAAATACATACTTACATTGGACATTAGTACAGAACAAATCAGTGAAAGTATAAATGTATATACTGTCTATGTAGTATATAAACAAATTCAATTAATTCGAACCGCATTCATTATTTAATGAGCCGTGTAATCGACATTGTCATTATAGTATGAAGTGGAACGTTATAAGTTTTCGTTTCCCGCCAAAACATCTGTCAAGAGGTCAGCGACATCACTTTCATTGCCAATGGCGCGCGGTTACTCAACGCTTTCCAAATTTAACACTTGACCTTTGGAAATTTGAGATGTTTTTACGTATTTTATGATAAAATAAAAGTTAAAAAGTAAAGACGCGGGTTTAGCATCGTGTCACATGAATTTTTAATTGCATTAATTTCGAATACAAATGATTTTATACCAAATAAACATCATTACCACTTCTAAAACTTTTAAAATTCCGAATAATGAACAAAACAACAAAAATTCACTTACGATTTCATAGTATTGTGCATTTTGCTCTATGTTTTACCTAGTTTTATACCACTATTTAGATATAAAACACTGTAATAAACTAATTTCACTATTTTACACAATCTTTAAAAGAAAATTCATAAACTTGTCACTTAATAAATTGTATTCAATAACCAATACTATGAAATTTTGTTGTTTTGTTCATTATTGGGAATTTTGAAAGTTTTAGCAATAAATTTTCAAGTATAAAGAAGTGGTAATGATGTTTATTTGGTATAAAATCACTCGTATTAGAAATTAATGAAGTTCAAAATTTATGTGACACGATGCTAAACCCTAGCCAAAATAAACACGCGAACCAATATGGCGGCTAGTACAACTAAATAAGCTAGTGAAGTATTCCCAACAAAAGAAATAATAATAATAATAACTCTTTATTGCACAAATTAAAAAAACAGAAGAAAATAAAATTAAAAAACAAAAGGCGGCCTTATCACTGAGCAGTGATCTCTACCAGGCAACCAACCTTAGGGTAATAGATCAGGAAGTAAATAGTAGGGTGCAAAAAACAAAATATAATAAAGATGTAAAGAATACTAAATATTAGAGATGTTCCGACTAGTCGGCCACTAGTCGGTAAAGCCGACTATCCGGCCACTATCGTAGTCGGCGACTAGTCGGCGACTAATCGGCAAAAAGCGCCGACTATCCGGCTTCTTACTTTGTGTCTATTTCTCAATAAAATGTATGTGTTACTTCCTTGTAAAGAAAATATATTGATGACATTTATCAAACAAAATTAGTATCTTAATTAAAAAACAAATCAACATAATATTTAATGACATATATTGCAATTCTGCGTGATGATATTTGAAACTATCGTCAAACTAGTGAGCTGTAAAACTTTTTTTATTATTTATATTTGTCCACATGTCAGTAGTGACTGAAATTGCAGCGAATTAGCTGTAAACGAAGCGTCACGGGAATCTCCTAAACCGTAGTCGGCTTGGCCGATATAATAAAGTTAGTCGGCTTATTTACAACCGACTAATCGGCTAGTCGGCTAGTTGGCCAAAGTCATAATCGGCACATCTCTACTAAATATATATTACAAAAAATATACATACATAGTATTGTAAGTAAGCTATAATTCATCTTTAACCTACTTTTATTAAGATAGTGTGACGGATCGTTATTGATTCTATAATTTGTAACACGTTATTTCGTTACGCAGTTTCAAGTGACGCTCCATTTCACACGAATTATTGTAACTAATATTTATCGTAGTCTATTCTCTTACATCATGTGTAGATTCCAATTGGAGTAAATGGACTTGTCAAAATACAATTATCTATACTAATATAATAAAGAGGAAACATTTGATTGTTTGTATGTATTGAATAGGCTCAGAAACTACTGGACCGATTTGAAAAATTCTTATACCATTAGAATCCTACATTATCCCTGATGAACATAGGCTATAGAATATTTTCAAAAACGTTTGGGATCCGTATGAAAACTTCTATAATGCACCCCAAAGTGTGATAAAAATACAAAAAAAATCATTATATTGCGTATGCTGCGGAAATTATTGACAATAGAGCAAAGTGATGTACTACAGTTTTATAGAGGACATCAATATCTACAAAAAAGTCTGCGATACCATATGTCTAACTATTACAGTTATGTCACAATAACTGCTTTTTCATGTTAAAATTTACACAGCCAGTACTTAATAATACAATAATATGCAGCAACTGTAATAGCGTCTTGTTCACTTCAACAATAGACATAATAATATTAAGTACTAGATGTCATTTGCTTTTACAGATTGTCATTTCACATATCGTAGTTAACTTATCGTAATTTTTAACTACTTAGCGAAAGTTTCTCTTTTACGCATGCTAATTGTGGGCTATAAAGAAATATTTAATGTTACAAATAATAGCTTTTTTTAACGAGCGATGAAGATTTCAGAGTAAAACACTCGGTTGCAAAGAAGATGTATAATATATTAAAATGCACACAATACGATTGAACAGATGGCAAGCTCGGCACGGCACGCTCGCTTGACAGCCTCCATCTGGGAAGCAGTGTTGCCCACATTCTTCGTACAATATTTATTAAAAATAGGCGAAGGCTACACTTTTATTTTTATAGATAATATTGAATTCGCGCATTAAATTTATTTAAAAAATTTCCAAAGCATATAACATACAATTTTCTCACGGGTAAAGCCATTAATTTTCATTAAGAATATGCCTATAGAAATAAATATCTTTTGATAACATAGCAATGTTGTTATTTTTACTTTCACTTGATCCGAGTGAGAGTGACCGTTTTGTAACAAACAGGTGGGACGAATTCACGACTGCCACCAGCACCAGCCCACCACTTAAATTAGCCCCACCACTTCACTTTATTTATTTACTTATAAAGCCTACCTACAAAATTACATTAGAACTACATATTATAAAAAGGACTACTATTATATGAACTAAATGATATTTTAATTATAGGATAGGACGGCATGCTCAAGGTGATAAAGGGATAGATACTACACTTCTAATAAAATTACAAAAAAGGATTAAGAGTTAAGACATCCATTCTCAAAGTGTGTTCCGCGGAACCCTAGGGCTAAAATACTGCAAAAAATACCTACCAAAGAGAGATTATAAGGTTACATCTAAATATTCCAACTAAATATTACATTGCAATATGATTATTCATAAATACATATAAATCAGTTTTTTATAATTATATTAAGGCTTTTTCCTTCGCCAAAAAAGTTTAAGAACCGCTGCATTAAGGTTACTCTGTATACGGAAGTCTGAATATCCAAGTACTTGTCTAATAACAATGGGGTACATCAGAGAGACCGACAAAGAAATAAAATGCGTAGCGATTGGTATGCAGCGGTCACTTGCCCGAATGCATTCGACTCATAGGGTTAGTGAACTGTACAAAAAACTGTGAACTTTTTTCATGTTGCCGCGGCTCTCATCATGACCGGTTCCGATCTGGTCATCATGAGTCAAGGGTAAAGAAGTAAACGGAGCTTTCGTTGATCAATTGAAGCTCTTTTGTTTTGCTTATCCTCAGTGCAACCTTATTTTTTTAACGTTAATTGCCCTGTCTTTTTAATTATTTTTAGTTCTATTTATTTTTTTAAATTACAGTTCCAAAATTAGATTTAGTTATTATTTTCTTTTCATTGCGCCGAATACCGCCACTCACACCGACCAAGGTTAACTGGTAGATAATGCCAATTTTAAAACAATTAATGTAAGCATGATTGGAAAAATTGAAAAAAGCGTTTTTGGTAGTGGACAGTAACAAATCAAGATATATCATGTTAAATAAATAATTCAATACCGAAGTTATTTTAAAATGCCTCGTTACGTTTGGCAAATAACATTAAACCAAAGTGTGTAGGTTATAGGTTTCTAAAACAATAAATATTATAATTCAACTAATAAAATAAAATTCATGTTTCAACGAATCGAATGTCACTAACGAGTCCGCCATTTTCTTTCTCCGTGTTCAACGAAATCATCGTAAATGAGATTATAATGGTATGTTTCTCTTTTAGATGGTCCTTGTATATCGATTTATACACTTTCAAAAGTATTGTTATTTAAATTAAGTGTCATTTGTAATAATAAATATTATAAATAATGAAAGAGGTGATAATAAAATGAATATAACATTGAAAAGCCTATTGTATGCATCCATAAATTGACAGTTTATTTCTTAAATTATGAAAGCTATTTAAGGCAAAGATGTTTACAGCCACGTTTAAAAAAATTGTAGGTTTATTCGCGAATATCCCTACTAATATTATAAATGTGAATTTGTTTGTTACGTTTTCACGCAACAACTACTTAACCGATCATCATGAAGCTTTGTACACATTTTTTTGGAGGTACTAGAAGTAACATAGGATACTTTTTATAAAATAATTTTACTATAGTTTCCAACTAACTATAGTTTCAGCTGTTTGGAATCATATTGATTTATTTCTATTGAAATGATCTCTGATATTTATTTAATGACTTAAGGGTAAAAGCTAGTGATTTAATAAATTTATTTTTTATAAGACAGTTTTTTTTAGATTGAATATTTTCAAAAGCTCATGCAAGAAGGAGCACATATATAATTTTAGTTTAATTGGATTTTTTATTTAATTTTGTAGGGCTAGATGCTAGATAATCGTCATTTGTCTTTTCTATTGACCCCAGTGGGCTTATCACGAATTTAGTCTGGCTTTCGAATCGAGCTGTCACAAGTAAAACGGATCCGTTAGCAATCGGGATCATGAATTTTTACTAACGACCAACGAGCACCAGCAATCTATCAAATGAAGGAAAGATCGAGACGTTCGAAAATTAACAAAAAGTATCTAAAATATTGTAGTTCCAAATCCGCACGCAATGGCGCTGCTCAAATTTCCATACAAAAGCTTGAAGCGAACTCGGTTCGAAAGTCAGACTAAAATTCGTGATAAGCCCATAGTTTATATAAAACTAACTCCATAGTAAACCTCATAAAGCATAAACGCAATAAACAATCTAATGAAATAACACATTGATCATTAAGTTCTTTGCTCTACTAATAATAAATTGATAGTACACAGTTCGAATCCGTTGCGATACGACAACCTACTTAATGGCTCAGTGAATTTTACAACATTTTATTGCTTGTGTGTTAGCTGTGAGCTGTGGGTAGTGTTGCCAGTATTCCGAGGGTAAATTGTTTATATGAAGCATTTTTAGTTCTGCTTGTCACCGATAGGGTCGCCCTATCCCTTACTAATATAAATGTGAAAGTGAGTTTGTTACGTTTTCACGCAACAACTACTTAACCGATCATCATGAAACTTTGTACACATATTTTTGGAGGTACTAGAAGTAACATAGGATACTTTTTATTAAAAAAGAAAAAAAATTTTACTGTAGTTGTCGGCGATCGCAACCTCCTTTTGATTTTTGTAAATTATATTAAGTTTTATAAAAAATACGACTGTCAATGTCAAGCAGTCATAATAAAAATTGAAAAGCAAAAAGTGGACTTTTCTTTTGCTCGAACTCGAATATATAATATATTGCAAAATAGCAGCAATAATAGTTTCCAATTGAATATAGTTAGTATGATCTCTGATACATATTTAATGACTTAAATGCGAGCGAAGCCGGGGGTAAAAGCTAGTATAAAACAAATGCATTTTAAATATGTAAAAATCAAATATACGTTATATATGAATAGACTATTGTCCGAATCTGTAATAACAGCATTTATGTAAACTGATTTAGCAGTTTTTTAAGAAAGTCGCAAACACGCGTCCTTATTGTTTTCATAAAGATATTTTGACATTGATAAAATGGTATTCTAATGAATTATTTAACAATATCCGACCTTTAATTGTAATTATGAATATTAATATTGATTATTCAAATATATTTTAATTGGAATATGCACTTGTTTCCTGCGAGGCCCTCTGGTGGCGAAAGAGGGAAGACTCTATATAGAGAATCAATTCAATATTTAAATTCTCTTTTATAATAAAAATGCTTTAAACGGTCCTAGCTAAATATTTTGTGTAATTGCCCTAAACATTTAGTTCTTCAAAAAGAATTACATAAATTCACTTAATTAAAATACTTATATAAATATAAATAAACATAACGTACATAGACTAAATATATACTATTATACTAGAATATTTACAACACCATTACAAGTCACTCAAACCCATTATATGATTTTCAACTCACATTTAAACTTGATAACATTTTTAATATTAGTTATAATAATCGGCAATTCATTAGATAAGTAATGATATTAAAAATTAGTAAGAACTAGAGTTAAATTTTTGTTTCTTTCTAAGCCATGTGCAAGAAACATTTTAATTATATGCTGTAACTTCGTTAAAAAAAATAATACATTACATTAATAAATAAATACTTAATTTACATATTGATTCGTTAAAAATATAATAATATATAACACGAAAATTAGTTTTATTAAAAATTCCTCTTTTTTACAAAAAAAAAAATCATTGGTGTATTTTTTATCCGGTAGCGACAGTCCATGATGAATTATGGGGTACACTTTTCGCCCAGTTAATAGACGTCATGTAAAAGAAGTTGATTTTTGACATGAGGATTTACATGTGAATTAAAATTTCTTATTGGATTGTTGTTGGAATACTGGACATTGGCAGAATTGTCTTTAATAGACATCTGAGGCCATTAACACTAGATTTACCAGAGCAGTCAAAATGACTGGTCTTGCAAGATTAAGTTAAAATTCCTACTGCGTGTAGCATTTTCTTTAATTCTTCTAATCTTTTTTAATTTATAACAGAAGAATTAGTTTTATGAACTTTATATTATTTTATATATATTTGTAACAAATATATACTTTTTTGGTTTTGGTAGAAATAGGTATATTTAAATAGCTGGTAAATCTAGTGTTAATAAAAATAGAAGTCATATGTTTTGTGTGAATCGATTATTGCAACCGTGTACTTATTGTCTCTGGTCATTCGAGACATTTCTGTTATGAAAACGCCATCCATATACCATAGTGGTTTAGTTTGCAAGCAGGTGAAGGTTGTACAGTCGCCCACAGAAGGGTCAGAATGAATCATTGTGTACCTATTGTTTGGTAATAGGTATAGTCGAGCAAAAAAGTTCGTTACAAGCTACGAGTAGTAACACCACTTTTCTTAAGCAAAGTGAAGACGATTTTTATTTAACATTAGATTTACCAGCTTAAATATACCTATTTCTACCAAAACCAAAAAAGTATATATTTGTTATAAATATATATAAAATAATATAAAGTTCATAAAACTAATTCTTCTGTTATAGATTAAAGAATATTATTAGATAAATTAACGAAAATGTTACACGCAGTAGGAATTTGAATTTGAGTTTGCAAGACCAGTCATTTTGACGGGTCTGGTAAATCTAGTGTTAAAAATATTTCACTATAGTAATAGCAGCTGTATCGGCTCATATACATGATGGGTTAGTATAAAAAAATCAAATTTCATTTCGATGGTAAAGCTATAATTTCCTCGATTGTACTTAGTAGGTTGGCAACGTTCACTTTTAGGGTGGGCAGTGAAGCATTGTGATTTAATTGCCCATTAGTATGTTGCATTTATCTGATGCAATGTTTCGTCTTACATTACAATGCTTTTGAAAGATTCACCTCTGGAGTGCCGACTACTCTTGTTTGCTCAGTTCACGGTATTATTACTAAATCGGGTAGGCTGATGTAATGTTAACTATAAAAATGCCATTTATGTAATATTAGCAAAACAACTATTGCATTGTCTCGTTTAAGAAAGTACAGTCAGAAGAACTATTTAAATATTTTTTTGTTATAATATGTAGGCTAGTACCTATCTGGTTGCATAGGGGTTCTGATCTCATTTTAATTCTTTTTTCAGTTTTTTTTTGTTAATTATTTCATGTACAGGCTTCTCGTTATACGCCTTTCCGAAGTCATTGTAGAGTCTGACGATGAGCAAGCGCACGCCTTTAGTGCCATGCTAATAAACTATTTTGATTTCATTTCGTTTTTTAAAAAGCTAAGATTGATAAAAATTGTTTAAATGGACTGTAATAATTTACGAATAATACCTAGTTCATACATTGAATTGGCGAATGTGTCAGAAACCGCAACCCGCATGCGGTAACTAACATCCAATGTGAATACGTCTTTATCCCTTTACATTTTACATAAGTAGTTCACCTTGCTCCTACACTAATACAATCTAATTGAAATCTCATAGTAAATATATCTATATCTACCTACATATATGTAATGTGTGTTTATTCACAATTCCCTGGCTTCCAAGGTCAAGGCAAGGAATATACATGTAGTTTTTTAAATATAATCTTATGAGAAACAAATCCGGGAATCCGAGTAATGATTATATTTAAATAGGTGAAGAAGAAAATAGCTTTGTGGTGGTTTTAATCCCGGACAAATGAAATATATTTTTTTTATATAAATACGAGTATATATAGGTTTTTATATACCTACATTTTTTTTTATTGATAGCCCAGCATATGACCACACTCCGCCTGATGTTAAGCTAGAGTGCGGTCCATGAGCATAGAACATATGCCGGCTTGAGGAGACGAATGTGCTCTGTCCAAATTAACAGGGCACACTCTTCTCGTTATCCCGGCTACTTCCAAGCTGATCCCGAAACGCGACTAGGTCACTTCACGGGTGTTCCGCTTGAAATATAGTAAAGGATAATCTTAGTTTCTGGTTTTATTTAAGAAATTTAAAAATGTGACTCGATGGAGTTAGGTTACATATTCCAATAGAAAGAAACTAAGTGAACAGAAAAGGAATGTCATTGGAAGCCATACTTTCACTCTTTCACAATCAATAAAATGTGCAAAACAAAAGAACGAAAGCCCTTTTTGTCTAAAAACACATTTAAGACTCGAAAATACGTAACAGTGGGTCTACTTTAAAGTATAATATGACTGAGACGAATTTTGATTCTAAATTTAAATTCTGCCGAACTCCTAACGACGAAGTCGCTTAGTTGTTTAAATTTATTAAGTCAAGTTCACGACTAACTTACTTAAACACGATATTATGCGGCTTAACTGCGACTTAAACCGGTTTTAAATTAACCAAACTAAAAACATTATAAGTCGCAATATTTTTCTATTTTGATTATACTTAATTAACAATAAAAATAGATATTTTTGTTAATATTGAAATGACTTGAAGAGTAGACCCCCAAACGCAAAAATGTTCGCCTTAATTGTTGACGTAATAATTGTTTTTCTGAATCGTAATCTCTAAGAGATTCACTCGAATGAAATGGAATCGTGACAACATTTTTTCTTATCTCATTTTTATTAATCTTAATCTGTTTAGGACTTCGAATACTATATGACTGCGTTATGAAATGCGTTTTGGGAAGCCCCCGCATTCCGTATGCGGTTAATAACCCCATTACACATCTCCATATTGGTGCTGAATCTTATGACAATACCGGAAATGTTAAGTTTTTCCATACAATGGACATATCATCTTTCTCCGCACAGCATCTACCGAGACAGGTTCCTTGCTCAATCGGCAACTTTCTTTTTTTCAACTGACGCACGGAGATGAAACGAAAGTGACAAATATTTGGTTTTATGTGACCGCGCCCTAATACGCTGTTAACATTCCTATTACATGGATGCAATTGCTATTTGAAATAAAACACAGTCGCCTCCACTATGCCTGCTTGAGATGAAAACACGTGATTATTTTTCGTATTCAGAAATAACGCCTAAACGCAGTTTGATCTGTGATCACCTGATCATTACTTAAATGCATTTTATGCAGTAATAATTATTTATTAATAAATAATAAATCTTCAAACACGACAACCATTAGACAATAATCAAAACAAAATAATAATTTGTTGCATATACTTATATATCAAATATCCAGTTTAAACATTAATTTGTATTATTTTTTTTCTGTTATTGATATTTTAATTTTAGAATGAAAGGATTACTTATAAATGCGTGTAACAGAACGTAATGTCAGCTAGGTGACAGTAGACAGTTGCAATGGATTACTATTATTGGTCAACAATTTTGAAGCGTGTGATTGGTCTACTATAATTATGATACTTTCTTTTTATATTTTGCAAAGATTGAAAATTCCTTATAAAAAGGTGTTTAACAAATGTATTGGTAGTGTAAAGGTATATTTTGCATTAGCTCTTACGGGCAGTTCTAGAAGATTTCGAAAAGTTCATAAAATCGAGGAAATCGTTATATTGAAGGTCGTTACATTAAGGTTACTCTGTATATGGCTGCCTGCTCATGTGGTTGGCGCTCATAAGAATGAAATCGAAAACATTATCGAGAAATTGTCGAGTTTAAAATGGCTGCATTCTTGAATACAGGAACAGGTTTTGTGAAACCGGATTCACAATTTCGTAGTGGACAATCGTTTTACGCAATTACAACTTTCTACAATAAACAATTAAATTAAATTAAATTAAGAATGAAGGGAATCCCAACTTATGTATTCTGTTCTAAAACATGTATAAAACGCGTATTAATAAACCAATCATGGCTAAAGGCTTCTTTACACTTATTGTTAACCCTCCGTCGGGCGCGGCCGATCTCACAGGCGCAGCAACTATAGGTTCTATGAACTCTTTTAGTTTTTAGTCTGATTCTATAACTTTTGTATAAAATTTATTTCTAAACATTCCAATAAAAGAGATTGATTTTGAGTTTTCATATTAGATTTAATTAGAAAAAAATTAATCATCGATTTTGTCAACTGAGCCCGTCAAGCACACCGGCCCGATCTAAGGAGTTTTTGAGGGGCGCCCGACGAAGGGTTAACTGTCGAAACTAACATTTTGGCATTTTTTTTAAATTTTGTTTGTTGAAATAGCTTCAAAATATAATTCTCCATTTCATTAGAATTTTCTAAATGGATTCTGAGATACTCAATACAACAACGAAGAATATACACAAACAAACTATGCACAATAACAACTTTAAATCGCTAAATAAAATTGTGATTTTGTAGATCCCACTTTACTTAATAGTACGCGATATCATTGTAAGTTATAATACAAATAAAAAACTAAATAAAATTTTATGTGATAGTGTTGCCAGTATAATGTCCCATGTTTTTGGGTAACTAAAAGAATGTGTTTTTAACACTAGCGTTAGATTGTTTGTTGCGCGTGATTTACGTGTGTCCTTCTATTATTGCAGATTACCCGCGAAATATGTAATTAATGAATGCAATTATTAATGAATTCGTAATGCAATTAATTAGTGATTCGCCTTTGTTTCGTAACAGTGATTAGAATTTCTATTCACACTTCGTCACGAATCAAGATTTATCATATCTAGAGATGCGCCGATTATGACTTTGGCCGACTAGCCGACTAGCCGATTAGTCGGTTGTAAATAAGCCGACTAGTCGGCCGACTAATCGGCCAAGCCGACTACGGTTTAGGGGATTCCCGTGACGCTTCGTTTACAGCTGATTCGCTGCAATTTCAGTCACTACTGACATGTGGACAAATATAAATAACAAAAAAAGTTTTTTGAGTTTTACAGCTCACTAGTTCGACGATAGTTTCAAATATCATCACGCAGAATTGCAATATATGACATTAAATATTATGTTGTTTCGTTTTTTAATCAAGATACTAATTTTGTTTGATAAATGTCATCAATATGTTTTCTTTACAAGGAAGTAACACACACATTTTATTGAGAAATAGACACAAAGTAAGAAGCCGGATAGTCGGCGCTTTTGACCGATTAGTCGCCGACTAGTCGCCGACTACGTTAGTGGCCGGATAGTCGGCTTTACCGACTAGTGGCCGACTAGTCGGAACATCTCTAATCATATCATAAAAGATGTTTAATATTATCATTATGAGCAAAATAATAATAATAACTCATTATTGCACAAAATTAAAGAAAAACAAAAGAAAAAAACAAAAGGCGGCCTTATCACTAAGCAGTGATCTCTACCAGGCAACCAACCTTAGGGTAGTAAATATTTTGTTTTATTTTATTTATATTTAATTGTCTATTATCAGTGATTCTCAACATTTTTTGTTGGGGCACACTTTTAACGATTTCAAAATTTGGCGCACACAAAGAAAAAGTTAAGTTTAAATTCGTTTTAAATGATATTATTTAATAATATTAACATTATTATATATATTTATATATAATTATATACTTATATTATTAGTAAAATTTAGTGGCACACAAAGTAGTTGAAAATCACTGGTCTATATTATAAAATCGTAACGATATATTCATCAGCAGTAATTTGTTAAGCGCTATACAATTGTTATTTTTAATTAATATTTAAAACGAACACTTATTATCTTGAGTCGTGTGACGCTGTCCTGTGCTTTAATTGAAATTTCATATGGTTTGCGATAGTAGAGGTGCTTTTTATAACATATAGGCTTAACACTAGGTTTACGGGAGTTTCTTATATACCTATCTCTATTGAAGTTTGAAATCCGTCAAATTGACGGGTCCCGTAAACCTAGTGTTAAATATACCTATTTCTACCAAAACCAAAAAAGTATATATTTGTTACAAATATATATAAAATAATATAAAATTAATAAAACTAATTCTTCTGTTATAAATTAAAGAAGATTAGAAGAATTAAAGAAAATGTTAGATGCAGTAGGAATTTTAATTTGATAATAATAATAATAAATTCTTTATTGTACTAAAAAAAATTACAAAAGGCGAACTTAATGCCTTAAGGCATTTTCTGCCAGTTAACCTTTGGGAGATGTGAGCGGTGATGTTAATAGTACAGAAAAGTAAAATAATAGAATAAATACAAAATAATACACCTAATAATGATCTTGCAAGACCGGTCATTTTGACTGCTCTGGTAAATCTAGTGTTAATAAAGAAATGTTTCCCTTATTGTTTTCCTTTGTATTCAATAAAATAACAGCTAACTGTATAGTGTTATCTATCCCTTTATCATCTCGAGCATGCCGTCCTATCCTATAATTAAAATTTCATTTAGTTTATATAATAGTAGTCCTTTTTATAATATGTAGTTCTAATGTAATTTTGTAGGTGTGCTTTATAAATAAGTAATGCCTGTGAGGTGCCTTCATAACTATGTATCTCATTGTTGCAATGTTTGAAGTTATTATATTATCGTATTTATATACTAATAGTGTTTTAAAACTATCAATTTATCAAAAGCACCAACGACCTTTGGAGATACGTATGTGTAATAATAAAGTAGATTAAAATGTATTAAAAATATAATTATCACAATGCATTGTGGCAATCAAAAGACAAGAAGAAAACAAGAAAGATGACACTGACAGACTAAACGTCAAAACCTCAAATCTTCTTAAATAAGTATTTTCGGCTTGTAGAGTCGACCGCCATAGACCTGTATGTCTATATAGTCACGAGGAAGTGTAGCAGTGAAAGTCGGCGTATTACAGAGATCAGCCGGCCGGCGCTTTATGATGCTTTTTGATTACACTTATTTACAATGACAATATACATGTGAACAAGTACAATCACCCACAAAAGTGTTACGCGTACAGTCAAATGCAATTACAGTAATACCCCGCTTTACGCAACCCCGTTATGCGCGGTTTCACTATTCAAATTTCGCGCTCAATTGCCCCGCATTACGCGAAAGAGTGCGTACAAACATAATGTAGTCATCAACTTTTCTATGGTCGCGGGAATTTCAGTTAACGCGATTTTTTCCGGAACGTATTACTCTGTATTTAAGATTATATTTATTTATAAAGCCTACATACAAAATTACATTAGGACTACATATTATACGAAGGAAAAGAAATTTTAATTATAGGATAGGACGGCACTCTCGAGATGATTGAAAACTAGATAACATTTCTAATAAAAATACATAAAAACAAGAACCAAATAGATGTATAAAAAAAACGTTAATCAATTAAATTTCTGCTTACGATATATATATCTACATATACCTATGAAACATATAACATTGTATATAATCATATAAAAAACAAAAGGCTAATAAATAATAAATGTATAATAAAATATAAAGAACGAACCTTATTATCTCAACGACGATCCGTAAGAGAAACCAAAAGGGACACTCCGCAGCAAAAAAGTCCAAAATAATAACTTTTATAATCACCGTACAATGAGACGAGTTCGTTTGATCGAATCACATTTTCATGTTAAAAAAATGTTACATCTGTTTCACACTTTGCACCGACGACCGTCTCTCTCGGCGGCTGAGTGTGGACTGTCGTGGGATGTGGGTTGTGGTTGTGGTTGTGGTATTCTCAGACCCTTTCTATACCTAACTAGTGTTAAAATATGATACCATTTTTTTCCGCAAATCGTCTTGTGTCGTACATTTCATAATAAGGTAATTATCAAATTATACCTATTATTTACAACTTTCTCCCATTACAATTAGCATATTTTAAATAATTTCAATTTTAAATTAATTTCAAATAGATTTCCATGCATTCTTAGTTCTTAAAGATATGAGTTGAATTTTTAACTTATAACGTGTTTATATTAGTCGTTCGTAACCGCATGCGGGTTGCGGGTGATTTCTAAATGCATAAAATTGATAGATAAATGTATCTTGTATTGAAAATTCCCGCATGCGGTTTACCAGGTGGTTAATTTCATTGGAATAGTATTTGAAAAGGTTGGTAAGATAAACGTCGCGGGTTTTAAAGGTCCACATTTTTTAGTTCGGTTTTTTCTCTCTTGTCAGGTTCGTTTACAAAGATAATCAAGATTCGATATGTTTTTTTATTGTGACAGATGTTTCTTTAACGTAAACAGTTTTCATACGAACTACTTTCGGAATCCATGATTTATAAATAATAGCTTAATGTTTTGGAATAATTTTATTAATATTACAATATTTATTATATTATTGGTCTTTCCCCACGACTCGAATTATATTAAGTTCGTTATTTTAAAAATATAGTTGTAACATTTACGAAGCCTTAATTATGTGTTTATTAGTGGTATTTACAATTATAATTAATATTCACTTCTATATTCTTTCTAGTAAGCTCAAATCATGTGATATGCATTTGTTACGTATTGAACATGTAAAAGTTGCATGCAGTGTGATATGCGTATACGGCTCTCGTTAAAGCCTTCCGTTATATTGCGCAAGAGTCGGTTAATCTTATTACTTTATTGGAAATGAAAATAAAAATTTTAATATTGACTTTGTCGCCTTAAACACGATGGCTGTAAGTTTTTGAAACAGCGGATTAGAATATACGTGATAATAATCCGGAAAAAATGCTGCTTAGTTTAGGAAAATATATCTTTGAATGATGTCTTGTTGATGATGTTATATTGCGTATTCATATGCACGTATTTAGAACGCATCTAATGCCAATGATCGCATCTTGTAATTAATAAATATATTATTAAGTAATTAACGTGAAAAGTATTCGCATAAGTTCGCGTGATTGTGGTCGAGGCACACAAGCTGCTTCAATAACGCAAAGGTGAGTTAATATCCATTTTTTATCCGAAGTGGATTAATTTCACATTACACAAGAACTCTACGTTATATATTGGAAATCTAGACTTGTGAGTAATTTATATATAACGTTGGGGGAACACATTCATTATACATATATATCAAACAAACAAACAAACAATTATTGGTTGTAGACAAACTGACTTTCTTAACAAATTAAAATAATCAAAATAAACGGCTTAGTAAGTCAAATAAAACCTTTAAAGTTATAATAGTTATTAATTTACATACATTACTGCCAACTAGTACAATAATATATGTATTTAAGTACCTTTCTAAATAGTAATTTTCGCATTAAGTTGAATTGGAATTTAGTAGCGCCATCTATCTTATGTTATATGAACTAAATAATTAGTAAAACTTAAAAATTGCGCGCCATCTAGCGAATACTAGTAGAATTACGATACAATGTAATGTACTAAGTAGTTTGCTACTCACGGATAGATGGCGCATTTAATTTATGTGTAGCAATAAATTAATTATTATTATTTAATAAAATTATGTATCTTTAGCATTGTATATACAATTTACATAAATATACAGGTTTTTTTTTTAATATAAAACAATCTATGTATAGACTAAAAGTTATTTCTTAAGTTTTGTTTAAGGGTGCGTGTAAATGAATTACGTAAGGGTGGTAACAGATTCATCCCTTGTTATAACATAACAATGTATAACACGAATTATGCATTACCCGGTGGCAATATAAACAGATGGCCACTTGTGCACTTTCCCCATAATGCAAATATGAATGCGTTTTTAAAAGAATTCTCTAATAAATATTTCTTTTACTAGATTCTGAATCAGTTACTTTTACGTAGTTTTCAGAAATGTGTTCTTATTTCTCTGGTAAGCCGCATAATGTCTTTTAAATTAGTTGCACAATGGTCTTGTTAGGTACCAGAAAATAGTGACGCAAAACGAAACGACGTAAAACGAGGACTGCTTGCATTAAATTGTTTTTTTTTTTGTATTATTATCATTATTGTACTGCATCAATGCATTATAATATTGCGGTCAGTTCACCTTTACACTCATTATTTGTACACGTCCTTACGATGGGTCGGTTGTACCAAACTTTAAACTCGGATTAAGTTATTAAAATTACACTTATTTTATTTATTATTTAAAAATCAAACAATTAAATAGGTATACATGTAGATATGTTATTTGATTTTGTAACAATGAACATTTTTATACATGCCTTACTATTATTTGAATATATACAATATGTCGGCTCGAGAAGACGAATGTACTTACATCATCTATTACTGATCAAAAAAACTCAAGTAGCTGAATGAAATATCTAAAATTACATGATTAAAAAAAACTTTTTGTGTCATTATTTCGTCGAAATCACGACGCATTTAAAAATGACTTAAACCATAGTTAAACAGAATCGTAAGAACCGAGCCGAAGCAAAGCTTAAACTTGTAGCATTAACAATAAATCAGTGGTCCCCAGCAGAAGTCGGCGCAATGATATAATATTAATGATGTTTTAACCAGAATCCCTGATTTATAATATAGGGGTCGCAACCCCCTTTGTTTTATTACTAATAACGTATTTGTAGACACCCCTTAGGTGATAAATCGGGCGTGATGGTGCGCTTTTTGCAGCTCATTTGACCTCTTTTTATTATTCATTGCAGCTTATTGCATATCTTTGTTTTGTTAGTGGCTTCGTGGCTTAGTGGTTTAGTGGCTTAGTGGTTTAGTGGCTTAGCGATCGGACATTGTCATATTGTTGACAACCTTCAAGCTCTATTAGACGCTGTTTTCCCCTATATCTATAAGTATATCAAATTATAATAACTTTAAAACAAATTAACACGAAATTATAGAATAGAGAAAGTTAAAACAGAACATTATCTTATGTATGTATCTATGTAACATGGTATGTATTGTGTGTAGTTCATGTTTATCTATATTTGTATCTATTTATAACTCCCGCTATTTGTCTTCTGCATTGCTCCACATCTCAAAGTTGGTTGCCTGAAAGAGATCGCTTCTTAATGACAAGGCTGTATTATTAGGTAATAAATAATTAACAGGGCCGGCATAGTGGGAGCTGGTAAGTTGGTTAGTTTCAATGAGTTTATTCGGTTTAATATGACTGAAGTGTTGGTCTGTGTTGTTGTTCACCCTTTTAACTGAACTCGTCGATGTTAGTTTTTGTCGAACGAAGCGCTATTCCAACATAATAGTGTTGCGTTCATATCTAGGTTGGTGTGGCTTCATAGTGATGTATTATAACATAGACGAGTAACCTTATCGATGTTTTTAATTAAAAAAAATACATCAATAGTTTTTTTTATTATGAATTCGTTGGTTTCTTAATCCCATTTAATGTTAAGCTAGAGTTAATATATAACAGTTACCTACTAATATTATAAATGTGAATGTGAGTTTGTTTGTTACGTTTTCACACAACAACTACTTAACCGATCATCGTGAAACTTTGTACACATATTTTTGGAGGTACTACAAGTAACATAGGATACTTTTTATTATTTTTTTAAATATTTTTTTTACTGTAGTTTCCAACTAGCTATAGTATCAGCTGTTTGGTATCATATTGATTCATTTCTATTGAAATGATCTCTGATACTTATTAAATGACTTACATGCGAGCAAAGCCACGGGGAACAGCTAGTTGTACATATATACATGTATATAAAATACCTACTAATGGACATTAAATGTTTTAAATGAATCAAGCGTAGTTTCACATCACTATTCCAGTATTTTCGCGGGCTTTTAGCGTTTTGTTATATGTGTGCGTGTGTGTGTGCGTGTGAGGTGTGAATTTACAACACAAATAAAAAGTTCGTCTGTCGGTAAAACTATTTGGATCACAGCTCTGGTATGCGGCCGCTCTCGGTTCAATTCCGGTGGGCATATTCAAATACAATGAATCTATTTTTTAGTGATTAGGTCAAATCAGTCATTCTCAAAGTGTGTTCCGCGGAACCCTAGGGCTAAAATACTGCAAAAAATACCTACCAAAGGGAGAGTATAAGGTTACATCTAAATATTACGTAATATTACATTGCAATATGATTATTCATAAATCTATATAAATCAGTTTTTATAATTATATTAAGGCTTTTTCCTTCGCCAAAAACGTTTGAGAACCGCTGGGTTAGATCAATGAACAAGACAATTGGGGCTTACTCTTGAGTTTAATTTCATTGAAACATCAAAATTTTAAAGATACGACTGCTAACTACATTATATTGTACATATTAAGATTGGCGACTTTCTTGTGATTTCTTCTAGTCATATGCATTTCTGAAATCTCAGGCATATCCGAAGTTTCGTGATACGACCAGTCACCTCTGTAGCTTACATGAATTTTGACATATAAGCCCGTAAAAAGTACTATCAAACGTCCGTAAAATAAACGCTGAGTAGCTTATCTGTAGTAACGTTGCTGTCAAATCCGTAATTTCGTGAATGTAGGAAACACCCGTATTTTCGTCCGAAGCTCATGCGCCTGAGTAGCCCCCCAGATACGAAATAAAGATTTTTGATTTTAAATGTATATAGACTATCTATATATATATATATATATATATTATATTTATATTATATTTTTATCTAAAATATAATTAATAAACTTCTGATTAAAAACTTGTTTATTAATGTTTTTTATTTAAATTTAATCTCTTCTTTTTATAACATACTATCTTACTATCTGAGCAAAAGTAATCATTTATCCTTAAAAAAAAGTGTGCATACAATAGTATCTGATCCTACTAGGTACTAGATTAAAAACTGGGTTTACTGGTGATATAGTTAACTCAGCAGATGCTTTGTTACTGGTAGACGAATATATCTGAAGCGAAAGCTGGTCTTCCCGGACTGGCCTTATTGAGTGGAAAGTTATCTCTGTAAAAAGTCCCCCATATTGGTCGCAATTGCCGGCCATTGTTTAGCACGACCGAAATGTGTTTTAGCACCTCTTTGCTATATCTTTATATGTGACATATAGTTCATATATAGATATATGTATATTGACGTCTATTTAAATATTCTTTTGTTTGTTATTACAATTGTTTCATTTGCAATTGGGGTAGGCAGGATTGTTGTTTGAATGGGTTTTGTAACGGAACGCGTACATCTGTTATGTGTGTGGTGTTATATTATAGTTTGCATTAATAATGTATAGTATAATTTATTAGTATTTGTCTATATGTGATATGATTGTTTATTAAGCTATATAGTTAAGTTTATTTAATAACTCATTAATGTTTTATAATAGGCTTCACTGTTGTTCGCCATTAGTTTTAAGTCATTAATAAGTGGACTTTACAACTCATTTACAAAAAGGGTATATAAACGGTCCACAATATTCAATAATAGAGATTCGATATACAACTCTTGACCAGAGAACACTGCCATCTAACACATCGTATAAAATAATGCACGTAACGAAACGTGACCAACAGCAGTTGTCATTAAATTACAAGTACTAATAAACTCACCTTCGAATAACAATAATAAATATTGTTTTATTTAAACCACATTACAGGTTTGAAAAGGCTTTGTGCGGCTTTCAGGTGATGTTCAGTCGCTATACAAATTGAACTATTTTAAGAAAACAATGATCTTTACTTTAAAATGATACATATACCTATTTAAAAAGAATCTCGACGTATTTTTAATGAACAAGTCCTACTATTCAATTGGTGGATTTATGAATGACATTTTGTAGGTTTAAATTAATTTGACATTTCTATTATTAATAGTAAAATTTAATTTCATAGAATTATTTGCAAGCCATATACATTTAACACCAGATTTAACAGAGCAGTCAAAATGACTGGTCTTGCAAGATCAAATTAAAATTCCTACTGCGTGTAACATTTTCTTTAATTCTTCTAATCTACTTTAATTTATAACAGAAGAATTAGTTTTATGAATTTTATATTATTTTATATATATTTGTAACAAATATATACTTTTTTGGTTTGGTAGAAATAGGTATATTTAAGCTGGCAAATCTAGTGTTAAAATATGTGATACTACTAACATTACTTTAAGACCTATGTTACTAACCATATTTATGGAAAACAAATTAATTTGAATTTAAACTTTAAAGTTAGGAAAAACGCACTTTTTTATTCGAAGTTGGTGATTAAACTGCTATCAATATAAGAAAATACCACTCTATGCTTTTATGATTGCAATCAATAGTTTCGATTATTAAAATCAAACGTCTGTGATAAATTGAATAACCAAATATTTGTAGAACATTTATTTATTGACGTAAAAACAAATGACAGCTATTAATAAAACAGAAATAAAAATAGTTGACTGTATTTATTGGAACTAAACTGTGATCCAAAACTGAGCACTTTATGTGGTTTAAAACAATTACATTATTATAATACTAATAAAAATAAACATGCGTCTGTATTCAATTGTTTTACTCGTCAAAATCGATTGTAGCTACTAACTATTGAAGAAACTCTTTCTTCGTTCGGTCGGCGAGGAGTTTTAACACTCATTGCTCGACCATTGATCTTTTCTGTAGTAGTATTGTGCAAGTAAGAAAGAATCTACCTAGATTGCTATTAGACAGATACACCTAACTGGTTTCCCCAATTGTAGCAGACCAATCTTAACACTGTTTCATTTTTCATTGACGAAAACTTTAATTGGCTTTTTTTATTCCCATCTGTATGTATTTTTTTGTATTTAGCTGTAAGCATGGGCGTAGCAGCGTGACCCTGGCTCTGGCCTGTAAGGTACCTAATCAAACCTAAAAAAATTAATTATCTAGGTACTAACTACAATACTTAATATCCGTAAGAAAGTTCACACTCGACAGTTGTCAGTCGACCCAAAGAAAATAAACCAGGGTAAGACTGAGGGTATAATTTGCTAGTTACATATTATTTTAGACTGCTGCCCCACCTTGAGCTCATGGCTGGCTACGCCCATGGCTGTAAGTTTTCTTAATAAAAATAATATTCGAGGATAGTTCGAGTGGAGGAAAGTTTGAGGTGTCTAAGACTGCCTTCTTTGTCCCAGACAGTGTCAGGGGTAACATATTGTCGGCAAGATCAAAGGATAAAATATCTACCCTTTATTGTGGTTATAAAATAAAAAAAGCCACCCAAAGATAGGTGTGCTTGTCTATGGGAGGATAGTGGGTATATCTGGCTTAGTGGCTAAGCAAAGGTCACGAGTTCAATTATTATTGAAACTTGTATTTATATACACTATATTACTGCTGTTTATTTTGAGTGTGTATATGATTATGTAACATCTAAATTATTGAATTTTATCAGAAGTGTAGTATCTATCCCTTTATCACCTTGAGCATGCCGTCCTATCCTATAATTAAAATTTCATTTAGTTTATATAATAGTATTCTTTTTTATAATATACCAGTCATAATGTAATTTTTAGGTAGGCTTTATAAATAAATAAATATACGCGGTAAAGATAAAGCATGACATATTACGTAAACTTGCAACTTCACTGGGGCCGGCATAGTGATGACGACTGGAAATACTTGGTTTCCAGCTGTGCAGCTTTACATCAGGCCACTGGAGGTCACATGTCGTGTCCAATAATAATAAAAAAACTAGGAACCACTAAATCTAGACCACACGACGGTTTGCGTCCTAATTAATATTGATACATACATGACACGAGGAAGGAGTTATTTTTTAACATGAAGAGTTTACTCGTATTAGAAATGTCTTTTTTAAACATCTGAGATCATTAATTTAATTCTAGACGCAATTATTAATACAGGCAGTCTTCGATTTACGTCATTTCGAGTTATGTCGAACAATTTTGTGACCCTATTCGTCAAGCATACGTCAATTGTTTCGATTTCCGGCATAGAAGAATTCACTTGTCGCGAAGTTTTGTTCCTCCAAACACGACTTGGATCAAGGAGTTATTGTATCTTTTAGGGCCTATTATCTTTGAACATATAAAGAAATATGTCTCGACGAGGCCTGCCTCTAGTAATAAATATTCAGATATTAGCAGTTGTCCATTCGAGTCCATTGTCCTCTCGAACAAACAGCGCGTCACCGGAAACGGTCGTATACAGTAGCTTCCAATTAGCAACAAAGTGACGATCCACTCATTTATGCTGGTATTTATATTTATTGGGAAAATGGCTCACGATTGGGAGTGACGCGGCATTTTGTCAATCAAATATATGTGTGTGGATATAAGTAGCAATATTATATACCAGGAGTGGCAATTTGTGGTTCTCGATTTATTTTTTTATTTATTTACTTTTAGTAAATGGGCTCCAATAGAGCGCTTTTACTCGTCTGTAACGGCACGAAGGACAGAACGTGCTGAAACGCTATGTAACATCACGTATCTGGACCACGCACAGAATATGCTGAGACACTACATTCTACCACGTCACTCGAGTTCATAAACACGCTCCTCGAGTGACAAGTCAGTTCACTCCAGTCAACATAGCACAATGTAACCAATAAATAATATTTACATCTCTACACTCTTTGGCTCTGATTCCTGTACCACCAAGATTTCGACCTTTAGCATCGTCAATCGTTAGTATCGAGATGTTTCCTGTAATATATTTTTATGTTTAAAAAGTAGATATTCGATTCGTGTCTGGGTCTGGTTTGGTCTATGTTGTCCTCGTTCTCTAGGTATATATCTTCGTTTAAGGCTATATACTAATCCACATTGTTTTTATATCATGACTATTTATCTCTAAATAGTAAAAAGCCTGTAAGCATGATTTTGCGTAATACTCTGGCCCTACACACGGACCCATAGGTAGGGTGCACAAAACAATTAAACTTTTATATTTATTAAGTCACGTGTCTATCATTACATTGTCTTATTATCACGGCATGTGGCTTCGGGGGTAGGCAGGCGTTTGTTTGTTGACAGCAATCAGTTAAATATATATGTGCTTTAATGAAGTTATGTTAAGGAAAGTGTATGGACATGAATTGTGTTATTATTTTTGATTTTACAGTTGACTAGAGTGTGGTGGCGTTTTCAAAAAGAATTTATTTTGAATTAGCACTAAATTAACTCTAGTAGTTTTGTCGACGAAGTGATCATACATTCTTTTCCCTACTGTCCTTATATACTATCTTAAACACTATTATCATTCCTTTATTCGATCTTCTGAGAAAGTATTCTTATTGGTTTTTCTTACATTACAAAATTCTAATTAGAATTCTATTGTTTATGTCTATATAATTTTTATTTTATTTTTCTCTCCCCTCTTCCTTACATCTATTTGGTTCTTGTTTTTTTATTTTTATGTATTTTTGTAATTTTATTAGAAGTGTAGTATCTATCCCTTTATCACCTTGAGCATGCCGTCCTATCCTATAATTGAAATTTCATTTAGTTTATATAATAGTAGTCCTTTTTATAATATGTAGTTTTGTAGGTAGGCTTTATAAATAAATAAACAACGCAATGAAATTTATATAGTACTTAACGTATGGTATTTATAATATTTAAAATAGTAATATTTAATTGACATTGAGTTACGTTTAAATTAATTAATAAATAACGCTAGAAGCTGCTAACGTTTTCTCTCAACTAATTTTAAAAGTAAGTTTTTAGTGAAAACATAAAAAAATAAAAGTAGCCAATCCCGATGCAAAGCCAGCTCAAGGCATATAAACTTGTAACTCATAACTCATACAAGTAAGACCTGATTTACAAAACGGCCTCGGGGCTTTATCCCTCGGAAAAATATACTCTTCGAAAGTAAAAAAGAAAAATTTTGCTCTGTTTTTTTTTATCTTCCCTTTTTCCTGTAAAAGAGGGGCTGTTTTCCTGATAATAATAAAAACATATTAAACACGAATACGCACACTAACAGGACGAGAACAACGCAGAACAACGCAGCATAGATATCATATCTATACTAATATTATAAAGAGGAAAGTTTTTTATTAACGAATTGGCTCAAAAACTACTGGACCGATTTCAAAAACTCTTTCACCATTTGAATACTACATTATCACTGATCAATATAGGCTATATAAATTACAGGAAACAATAAGGATCCTTACTAAAACTACAATAATGTAACCCAAGGTTGCCAAAAATTACCATCGTTGCAATATGAAACATCATTAAACTTCATAGTACTTTATATCTTCGTTACTACGCGAACGAAGTCGGGGGCAACAGCTAGTATTATATTATTCATTAACAAAAAATATATATCATTCAATCTGGAATCAAATCCGAAATCTCCGCGTGACAGGTCATTGCGTCAAAAATATATATTTTATACATATTCCTTGAACGGAGACGACTCCTCACAGACAGATGTCTGAATACAGCAGTCAATATAAAAAATCTTAATTTCGCCTAAACCCTTTAGGCTCTTGCGCATTGTCAGAATCTACATTTCGGAAAGACATATGACGAGAAGAAGTCACACGAAACTGGTGTCAATAATTTTTTAAAATAATTTATTTATTATGTATAAGTACAGTCACTTGCATGGTCTTACAGTCAGTTCCAATACAGCATGCAAATAGGAGTTATTAATAATGAAATGTCAAGTGTAAATAGCTTAAATAATATTGTGCCAAGAGTGATTAAACGTGATGAAAGCCTAATACAAGTTAAAAATAAATTAAAAACATTTTTGATTTTAACACTAGATTGTCCGAAGAAGTCATTTTGACAGAATTTTGTGACTTTTTGTACGACATGCAAATGCGGTTATTGATAATAGTAGTTACCTCCCCCTCCTTCATTTCCGGTATATACATATGTGTTATACCTAGATATAGGTACATATATACTAAAGTTCAGTCTTTCTAGTGTTAAAATGCTTTTATTCTATTGACGAATACCTCAATGATTCGATCGTTTATTATTATTGTATTATTATATTGCTGTACCCTGATTGGGTGTCACATTGATACTAAACTGTATGACATCTGAATTAAATTGTGACACGCAATAAAGATATTTGGATTTTGAATCATAGCTTGTACAATATAATATTAGTATGTACAATTTCGTCTCCATCATGCTGGTTTCTCCGAGCATTGTATCGCGTGGCTGCCTAGTGCCTACCCCCACACATGAGAGAGTTCACACAAAAACTGCGACCTCATCTAAGCAACTATTATTATTAAAAAGTCAATATTATAACACAGAGGTTATAGAGTTGTCTGTGTGAAATCATCCCCTATTTAATTTATTTTGTATAAAATAGGTGCCACGTGTCTTGTACAGGTGATTAAAATAGGGGAGTTGCATCCCTTAGATGTTAATACTTGTCTGTTATATTGATATGTTTCATAAAGGAAAGCATATTATGAAAAGTTTACGACGTTGTTTTATTATAGTTATTCATTTTAGTAATTGGACTCCAATAAAACGCTTTTACTCGTCAAAATTGTATAAATTAGCTGCCGTATGCTGTCATTGTCCACTTACATACTAATGTTATAATAAACCCTTAATATTATAAATGTGAATGTGAGTTTGTTTGTTACGTTTTCAAGCAACAACTACTTAACCGATCATCATGAAACTTTGTACACATATTTTTGGAGGTACTAGAAGTGACATAGGATACTTTTTATTAAAAATAATAATATTATTTTTTACTATTGTTGTTGGCGATCGCAACTTTCTTTTGATTTTCATAAATTTTATTAAGTTTTGTAAAAAATACGACTGTCAATGTCAAGCAGTCCTAATAAAGACTGAAAAGCAAAAAGTGGATTTTTCTTTTGCACGGACTCAAATATATAATATATTGCGAAATAGCAGCAATAATAGTTTCCAATTGACTATAGTTAGTATGATTTCTGATACTTATTTAATGACTTAAATGCGAGCGAAGCGGGGGGTAAAAGCTAGTATATAATAAATCTACTATGACGTAGAAGAATAGCTGCTGTATAGGGGCATTGTCAATAGTCATCCTATGGTATTAGAAATATCTGTAAGATATTAATCTAAAGTGTAAAATGATCTTTGAATAAGTTTACATTTAATGATTTTCTTAAACTGACAAAGTGGGAGGCTGATCATGACTGGTTCAGTCTGCACTGAATCGCAATAAACAACTTCATTGAATCTCCCAGTTCGGCTTCGGGTTGTTGCTGTATGTATTTAATGCACAATATAATAGAAGTTAATATTTGTTGCGATGTACGTACGGTCGCGGCTAACGTTTAAATCGTGCCTCTGAATTTGCTTCACGGCCTAGTGCTGGGAAAATTACAATGCAATTTTATCGATAAATACTTAATAAAAACGTTTATTATAAGACTAGCTGTTGCCAGCGACTTCGTTCGCGTAGTAATGAAGATATAAAGTACTATGAAGTTTAAATTTTAAGATGAAAAAGTAACATAGTTATTGAGACATAACTGTAATAGTTAGACATATGGTGTCGCAGACTTTTTTGTAGATATTGATGCCCTCTGTAAAACTGTAGTACATCACTTTGCTCAATTGTCAATAATTTCCGCAGCGTACGCAATATAATGATTTTTTTTTGTATTTTTTTTCACATTTTGAGTTACATTATTGAAATTTTCATCCGGGTTTTTGAAAATATTCTATAGCCTATGTTCATTAGGGATAATGTAGGATTCTAATGGTAAAAGAATTTTTCAAATCAGTCCAGTAGTTTCGGAGCCTATTCAATACATACAAACAAACAATCAAATGTTTCCTCTTTATTATATGTGCCATGTTTTTTGAAGCGCAATAAAGAATTTTTATTATTATTATTATTATTATATTTGTATAGATAAATGCCCATCTGAGATAATTGTGTGTATGTTAGCGTGCTTATATACGTAGGTAGGTTTTTATTTACATTAATGGTATTAAATTTTTGAAGATAAATTGGCTAGTTTCTTGTGGTCTTCTTCTCGTCATACGCCTTTCCGAAGCCATTGTAGAGTCTAACGATGAGCAAGCGATCGCCTTTAGTGTCTATGCTAATAAACTATCTTCATTTCTTTTATTTATTTATTCACCTAAAATTACATTATGACTACATATTATAAAAGATACTACTATTATATAAACTAAATTAATTTTTAAATATAGAATTGGACGGCATACTCGAGGTGATAAAGGGATAGATTACAAAAATACATAGTTTAGATGTTACATAATAATGAAAATTTAAAAAAAGAACCAAATAAATATGTGGCGGTCGACTCTACAAGCCGAAAATACTTATTTAAGAAGATTTGAGGTTTTGACGTTTAGTCTGTCAGTGTCATCTTTCTTGTTTCTTCTTGTCTTTCTATTGACACAATGCATTGTGATAATTATATTTTAAGTGTAATAAATCTACAATATTATTACACTTAAGTTTCTCTAAAGATATAAGGGAAAAAAATCATTTTATATAGGTATGTTTTTCCTAAATTACGGTAGATTCTGACAATGGACGAGTCAGAATAAATATGTTTGATTAAGATATTGATTGGTCCCAGCTCGGATTAAGAAAGGGCTTATTATTGCATTTATTTAGATGATTGTAACGTAGCGTTTTGAAGATTTGCAAAATGAATAATATAATTTATCGATACCACTTTCACCAGCACACCACTGCATCCCTTCGTCGGCGTAAAAGCGAACTCCTGTTGGCGATCTCATGGGATCTAATATATTGTTATTTGTTATATAGCCATCTCTCTCGCACACTACCTCTCTCTTTCCAGCGCTGTTTTACAAGAATTTAAGTTTTTATTCTGAGATTTCTTTTTTTTAAATTTGTTTCCGTGATCTCTGTCTATCCCTAAAACTAAACTAATGTTTAGTAATAACTTTAACCCATTACTTCCCACTGTCCTTTAGGACACTATATTCAATTTTTTTTTAACCTATTAAGAGTTTTATTTTTTATTGTTTCTGATGAAATTCGTATTTTTATACTATTTATTCGCTGAGAAATGTTTTTGCGTAATTTTAATGTAATTTTTTCAAATTGATCATTTTTGTTGCTTCAAGAAAAGCATTATGTTCCGATTTTATATACCGTAAAAGAAAACAGTAACCAACTTCAAAGTACATAAAACTGATTCTTAGACTTCTACCAAATATATCCCCATTGTCATATTTTATAGGACAGGCTGACTCAGCATTGAAGATTTTTTTTTGTCATATTATTTTTTCTTAACGTATTTTAATTGAAAGATCATCAAAAAAATTCAATATTTTCGACGCTTGGGAAGTAATGGGTTAATAGTACACTTATAAAGTCGTGTAGACGGAGTATAGTGGGATGGGAGTGCCCTGTCAACTGTAATCAGGATTAGTATATAGAAATATTAGCATGTATGTTACAAGGTTTTATGATAACCTTTTTTTGTAAAGTTTATGTTCAGTATCATGAGTTGATGCCAACACATGAACGGCGAAGACAATGCGGTTACACTGGCAAGCTAGAATAACTGAACGTATGCGATAAATTAAGTGTTATTAGTAGGGCATGTCTGGCCTTTTGCGAGAAGGTTAGTGTAATCTAGAATATTAATTTATATTATATCCACAAATAACATAATATAAATATAATAAATGTTTATTTATTTAAACAGACCTAACAGCTTACTCCAATACACCATGCAAAGAGGAGTCAATATAAAACAATACAATACAAAATAATAACAATAAAATGTCTGACATAATATTAAACACCAATCAAAACATTCTTAATTCTAGATCACATTGACTTTCTTCCAAAAGGACAAACATACACTGCTTTCTATTTATTTATTTATAACGCCTACCTACAAAATTACTATATAAACTAAATGAAATTTTAATTATAGGATACGACAACATGCTCAAGATGATAAAGGGATAGATACTACACTTCTAATAAAATTACAAAAATACATAGTTTATATGTTACATAATAATGAAAATAAAAAAAAACAAGAACCAAATACATAGATGTAAGGAAAAGGGAAGAAAAAGAAATCACAAAAATTATTATAAAATATTAGTTAGTTAGTTAAAGATAGTTAGTATCGAGATGTTTCCTATATTTTGGCTTGTTGTAGGAAAAATAATGTCTAATTTGTCGACAAAGATATCCAGATGTGATATCGTCTAGAAGTGCATACAGGGTATGATTGACGAATTTCTTGTGGTCTTCTTCTCGTCATACGCCTTTCCGAATTCATTGTAGAGTCTGACGATGAGCAAGCGCTATAATGCTTATCTTGTTTATATGTATTGAATAGGCTCAGAAACTACTGGACCAATTTGAAAAATTCTTTCACCATTAGAATCCTACATTATCCATCCCTGATGAACATAGCCTATAGAATATTTTCAAAAACGTTTTCAAAGTGTGAATAAAAAAACATTATGTGTGAGCATTGTCTGTCGACTGAAATATAAAACATCATTAAACTTCATAGTACTTTATATCTTCATTATTACGCAGACATATAGTAACTATTTTGTCTAAACTGACCCGCTAACATTGCTTGCTTTGGCACGAAGTGATCCCCAAATTTGCATTGCTATAGAGTTACATGCTTTTTAACTCGCGGCTTCTTCCCCCTTCAATCGCAACACTAGCTTTGTGCCGCGGCTTCTTTTCTTGTTAACCAACATATTAACGACTTCTTTGGATGCCATTCAAACATGCAAACTTTATAATTTTACATTATTAGTGTAGATTATTTGTTACTAATATTTATAGTTTAAAAGCTAATTTTCTACATAAATAATTAATAAAATTCATAAAGTTTTATTACAAACGATGTGTGGCGGTCGATTCTACAAGCCGAAAATACTTATTTAAGAAGATTTGAGGTTTTGACGTTTAGTCTGTCAGTGTCATCTTTCTTGTTTCTTCAGGTCTTTCTATTGCCACAATGCATTGTGATAATTATATTCTTAATCCGTAATAATCTACTTTATTATTTCACATAAGTTTCTCTAAAAGTGGTGACCCAACGACTTTCGAACAACGCAACCAGAAAATAACCTTATTTGTGAAGTTATGAAGCTAACGGCAAATTTTGAGCTCGGTATATGTAGACATTCTAAGAGCCCTCGGTCGTCATCTAATATACAGTGATTACAGGGCGCTTAGTGCCGCTACAATGCCTAACAGAATCAGCTCTTCACAACATGGCCAATGAAAAGTATCAAAACACATAAGAAGCGGAATCGGCAGTTAAGATCCTGTGCCTTGCAAATTTTCTCATGTATTTATGGATATTGTTGGACCTCTTCCACCATCCAATCATTATACATGTTATTAAATATTATTAATCGCTTCACTAGCTGGCCAGAAGACTCTGCCACGGACATGGAAACCTTCGCTTTCAAACTTAGAGAACATGTTCGTGTACTTAAGTCAGTTAATGCAAAACATCATTCAACTCAAAATGCTACTTTCTTTCATCCAGAACATCAAAACGTAGCATGCTTTTGTTCATCAAGAAAACATCATATGTTAAGTATTTTCAAGACAGTAACAACATATTAATGGCCACAGAATACGCTTTCCGGATATATATTCTTCTGAATTTACCGAGAGGGGAGTACTTGTGGCGGTCGATTCTACAAGCCGAAAATACTTATTTAAGAAGATTTGAGGTTTTGACGTTTAGTCTGTCAGTGTCATCTTTCTTGTTTCTTCTGGTCTCTTTATCGTCACAATGCATTGTGATAATTATATTTTTATCTCTAAAGATGTAAGTTTGAATTGTGTTTAGTATTAAAAATTAGATTTGTTGCATATGAAGTGATTGCCAATAATAATAATAATAAATCCTTTATTGCTTTAAAAATAATAATACTAATACAATTGAGCACATAAGAAATAAATTTAGAGCAATTGGCGATCTTATCACTGACAGTAATTTCTTCCAGATAACCAATTGTCATAGAAGAAGCAGTGTTAGTATTGGGCAATGCAATTTAGATAAATAAAATACATAAATATAAGTAAACTAAATACATAATGAACATATCATATATACAAATATTATTCAGAAGGAGAGAGGTATAATGGGTTAAGTTTAAGTTTAAAGATGGTGCAAAAAAAAAATAGTTTCATTTCTGCAGATATTAACCCTTAAATGGACGATTTTTGTTTCACGTTTTAAAAAAATATATTTGTGTAATAGACATGTATTACTGTCTAGGAAAAATGAGTAAAAAAATCTAGACATGAATTTACTATACTTTTTTTGCAATAATGTGAGTGTTGTTTAAAAACAACATTGTCCATTTAAGGGTTAATAAAACATAAAACGCTCCTAATAAATGTAAAAATAATTGCAAAGCACGAGCGAGTCAACTGTGCTACGCAATACAAAACGCACAAAGGAATTGCAATTTGAAAAATGCTTCCAATAAAAATTGTATATGTCAAAATGCATTAGGTGTTTTTGAAGAAGAATGCGTAATCAAAATACAAGTTTATTATAGTCTGTTACGATTGGATTTGCCAATAAACATTGCATGAATTGGCGATCTGTCAATGAAAGCAATTGTAAGGAGAAACAGCTGGTGATTTATGTAGGTACCAATATTTTTGTGTATTTGGACTTGCGACGTAAAAATCTACATAATTGAATTTAAAATGTGGGTCTGGGGTCTAATGAAAGAATGTAGAAATAAGATTCAGAAAGTAAATGATTTATGAATTGTTATTTGCTTTTTTTTTCTGAATTAAAATTCAGTTTTTTTTGGTTAATTATTTCATGTACAGGTGTATGTAAGTACATGTATGATTGACGAGTTTCTTCTGAAGCCATTGTAGAGCCTTTAATACCTATGCTAATAAACTATTTTCATTTCATTTCAAAGAGAATTACATAGTAATTTAAGATTCAATTTAGAAATTGGGGAAAAATGCTGCGGAATTGATAACTTCATAGTTTAAATAGTTGTATATAAACAAAACTATAAATGTTTGTTGACATAAAACGTATAGTGAAATGGTATATAGTAGAATTAACATGACAGGTGCAAAACGGCGCGGCACGTGACCGAGCGCACCTCCGAAAGAGGGGCTTAAAACTGAACTGTCATCGGAGAGGCATTATTGGCAAGTTGACAACTGAACACTGGCTTATGTTATATTACTATTTGCACTACAAGCAACAATTAAAAAATGTAGCTAATTTAAATAAAGAAGATCTAATAGATTTCGTAGATTTTATAGATTCGAGTAGTTTTTTAAAGAATTTTTTAACTTTATTATTATTATTAATTAGTTGTATTATCTTTAAACATAACCTAACCGATAATTGATAATAATATCTACTGCTAGCTTTTACTCGCGGCTTCGCTCGCATTTAAGTCATTAAATAAGTATCAGAGATCATTTCAATAGAAGTGAATCAATATGATTCCAAACAGCTGAAACTATAGTCAGTTGGAAACTATAGTAAAAAATAACATCCTATGTTACTTGTAGTACCTCCAAAAATATGTGTACAAAGTGTCATGATGATCGGTTAAGTAGTTGTTGCGTGAAAACGTAACAAACAAACTCACATTCACATTTATAATATTAGTAGGGTTTTACTTGGGAATACAATTAATTATGCAATGAGATATATATGGTGTTCTATTGAAAGGTTAATTTTGTTACACCCTATATATACAGCTATATGTATGTATGTATTAGATGCAGAAGTATTGGGAGTGAAATAAACGATGTAACATTGTCAGAGAGCAATTAAGTGGACGCGCAACAAAGTGAAGTCTGACATCAAATCTAGACACAGGTATACCTAAATATTAACATACATTCCCAAACTATTGTCCTGTTTGGGAAACAAATTTGGGAAATGTCTCGTTTCGGAAATTTTGACGAAATTTGTTTGTGTTTTTTTTTTACATAGTACTACCTCATTATGTTTGTTTAATGAATGTACACTACAGATTACCAAAGTATTGTATATCTAGCCGTATAAATAATAAGAAGTTTGATTATAAATAGTATTCGTCCAAAAGGTCGGTCGTACAGAGACTAGCCCCGTCGCACCGCCCCGTCTGTTGCTGATGAAATTCTTCAAATATCTCTCTGCTTCGTAGCGGCCGTGATTCCATCCACTCCACATCTCAAGGAGCAGCCTCTCTCATCCCGAACTACTTTATATTATTATACGCATTTAGAAATTGTTAATTATTTTTTTCATTATATAGCTAGGTAGGTATATGATTTTCGTTTTTTTCTTATTTACTTTAGAAAATGGGTTCCAATAGAGCGCTTTGACTCGTTAACACTAGATTTACCAGACCAGGTCTTGCAAGATGAAATTAAAATTCCTACTGCATGTAACATTTTCTTTAATTCTTCTAATCTTCTTTAATTTATAACAGATGAATTAGTTTTATGAATTTTATATTATTTTATATATATTTGTAACAATTATATACTTTTTTGGTTTTGGTAGAAATAGGTATATTTAAGCTGGTAAATCTAGTGTTAAAATCGAATAAATTAGCTGCTGTATACTGGCATTGTCCACTTACATACTAATGTCATAATAATCCCTACTAATATTACAAATGTGAATGTGAGTTTGTCTGTTACGTTTTCACGCAACAACTACTTAACCGATCATCATGAAACTTTGTACACATATTTTTGGAGGTACTACAAGTAACATAGGATACTTTTTATTAAAAATAATAATTTATTTTTTACTATAGTTTCAGCTGTTTGGAATCATATTGATTCATTTCTATTGAAATAATCTCTGATGCTTATTTAATGATTTAAATGCGAGCGAAGCCGCGGGTAAAAGCTAAATCTACTATGACGTAGAAGAATAGCTGACGTTTTGTTGTCCATACAGGTGTCAGTTTATTCGCTGTTCCTCAAAATAGATTAAAAGGCGTAGAGTATATAATAAACAAAGCTTTACTTTCCGAATGCAACGCCCTCTTACGGGCATTGTAATGTATTAAAAACCACCAGCCTTTCGTGGGTCCAATTCCTCTGTATTTATCTTTGTTCCAGGTCTGTCAGTTTTGTGTTTGTGTTGGTCTCGTCCTGATATGCGTGTTTGAGGTCAGGGTATTCTATGTGTTAGTGCTGAAATACTTACACAGGACTGTATCAGTCATGAAAAGCCCAGACATAGACTGTTCGTTTATCATAGTATATAAGATATATTGTTCTATATATAAATTTTGTATAAGATTAAGAAATAAGGGTAGATAATTAATTTCCACCCTTGGAAGGGCGGCTTCGAGTTCTTGCGAGGGAGCCTTAATTGAATTTCAGGTTTCAGGTACATATGTTCCCTTAAACTCAACTAATAATTTTTATTTTGGTACTTTTCAAGTATGTATGTATTTTGGTGAATTAACTATATCTGCAGGTAACTGTCATATCCCCACATAGGTACATGTGTATTTCAAAGCGATTGGTTTAAACATGGTAACACCACTTTGGGATGATAAATTGGGTTCTTGCATATTGATTTTATATAGTACAAATTGCAATATATGCCGTGATATGTACAGCGAGTCTTTTGATTAATTTTATAAGAAATATTTCTCCAAATAAAAGGGGTTTTTTT
Organism: Tineola bisselliella; assembly: GCA_028551675.1. Lineage (NCBI taxonomy): Eukaryota > Metazoa > Arthropoda > Insecta > Lepidoptera > Tineidae > Tineola > Tineola bisselliella. Next base: position 14,620 of record JAPWLS010001653.1, on the reverse strand, counting down.
ATTCGTCGTCGTGTATAGATAGAAACATTGTCTGTTCGGTCGAAACGATATTAAATTCATAGAAAAACAAGGATTAGCACTCGACCGGTCCTCCCGTCTCCGCCTCTGAATTCGCAATGAGAAAATACTTTCGCGGCTCAAAGAACATTCGAGTCCACTCATTTATCTGCAGCTTCATATTTGTTTTTTCCATTACAATACGCCCATTTCTCCATACTAATAATATTTCAATATCACGCGAACCTCCGCCTGCTTGAGAGTGATTTTCCCGCGCGCCCATTGGTCAAACGCAACCCCGTTTCCAAACTTTTCTCATAACCAAAAAGAGATAGACGATCGACGCCCGCGTAATTCGTAAATACATTAGAAAGGGACGCATATAGGTTGTTCGTGGCTTGAATATTGCATGAGCGCAGTTCCAGTATCAATAATACGTGAACGAATGAAATAATAGATTATTCGTTTGTTCGAATCGAACGTAAACAAAATGTAAGCATCCATTACTGATACGCGTCGCTTCGAACGAGATAGCCCTATATGGGTTCGCGTGTGTGCGAATGGGAGAGTGGTATGCGCGTCGGCGTCGTCCCGCAGCCCGCCGGCGACAATGTGGCCAATATGTGCTTTTGTAGCAGTCGGCCGTCGGTTTCCACATTAAACGATCATTCTGAACGCGAACCAATCAAATCTCAAATTCATACAAATTGATGTTAAATGACTTCTATTAATTTTATAACAAAAATTAATTGTGTAAATAAAGTTTGAACGGGATTTTTAATTATATTTAATTGGGCGTTTATGTTGTGATCGAATTAAGCTTTTGGTGCGAGGCTTTTTTTGCTTTATTCGGGAACTGTTGTTTTTTTATTTGAATCAGTGTCGCGGATAGTGTAATGCGTACAATGTCAGTGGTCGTGTGTGTTCTGTGGCAATGATCGATCGCAGCTGCACTTAGCGGTGGCGGGCGTCTTCCGAGATATGCTCAACAACCTCACGGCGACAGCACTTGGCGGTGAGAGGCTTTCCCCTTAATATTCCCGACATCCGCATTGCTATTGACTAGTTTGTGTTCACCTTCACTATGCCTGCCCAATTATAATAGAAACGTAATTGTAGTCTAAAGCAGCCATTCTCAAAGTGGTGTTCCGCGGAACCCTAGGGCTAAAATACTGCAAAAAATACCTACCAAAGGGAGATTATAAGGTTACATCTAAATATTCTACCTAAATATTACATTGCAATATGATTATTCATAAATACATATAAATCAGTTTTTTATAATTATATTAAGGCTTTTTCCTTCGCCAAAAAAGTTTGAGAACCGCTGGTCTAAAGGATTGCTATGTATTCCTGTTAAGGAAGAGAATGAAGCCGGCAAAGCGGAGGTCTCTCCTGACTCCATTTATGAGAAAACATATATTTTTGTACAAAACTGTGTTAATTTTTTTAAGATATAGAAAATAGATTAAAAAGCTACTTAATAAGGAAGAAAAACAAAAGAAGTCATGTCAAAAACCTAAAATTTTCTTAATCTGCAAAGACGATCGCCACATTTTGTGTCTTTTAAATTTATATAATGCATAACTTAAACGCGCGTATAATTTCAAAGTCTAACGGTAAAGGGCGTGAACTCGCGGCAGAGTTCGAATCTCTCAGAAATTAGGCCGGTACCAATGTATCTTTGTTACATGTACTTTGGTTGCCTGAGATCACTGGTTCTTTATATCTCTATAAGGGATCATTTGATAAAGTTTCTGTCTCGACAAGGACCACCAATTTTCGTGGTAATGCACCTACAATAAATCCCTACTAATATTATAAATGTGAATGTGAGTTTGTTTGTTAAGTTTTCACGCAACAACTACTTAACCGATCATCATGAAACTTTGTACACATATTTTTGGAGGTACTACAAGTAACATAGGATAGTTTTTATTTAAAAAATATACCTATATATATTTTACTATAGTTTCCAATTGACTATAGTTTCAGCTGTTTGGAATCATATTGATTTATTTCTATTGAAATGATCTCTGATACTTATTTAATGACTTAAATGCGAGCGAAGCCGCGGCTAAAAGCTAGTGTAAATATAAATAGAACACACATAAAATTGTTTAAAATCATTCTTATAAACGGAATAACAGAAATAGCATATTTTTTACCGGAAATGTTAGATTATTGCAGACGGTATTATTAAGATGACTTCGGGGACCACTTTGACTGCTTCCAGGGACTGCGGGTTAAGAACCATTGCTATAGACGTATAATGAAACTTAATGAAGCATAGACATTAATTAAAAGAATGGAAGGCTTTTAGAAAACTATGCATTTTTGTAATTTTATTAGAAGTGTAGTATCTATCCCTTTATCACCTTGAGGCAGAGGCGGCTCGTCCTAAAGAGCGCTGGTGCAGTGCACTCCCACGAAAATTACAGAAGTAATCTATATTTCTTCATAATACATACTATCCTTACATTACATTCATTCTATTCTACTATGCCTATACAATAGTATATTATATTACCTATATCTACGCCGCTGTAATATAAGTTCTGTAATTTTCGTGGGAGTGCACTGCACCAGCGCTCTTTAGGACGAGCCGCCTCTGCCTTGAGGTATGCCGTCCTATCCTATAATTAAAATTTCATTTAGTTTGTATAATAGTAGTCCTTTTTATAATATGTAGTCATAATGTAATTTTGTAGGTAGGCTTTATAAATAAATAAATATAGCCATTGTAGTCATCGCGATCGCAAGGAGACGTATCATTGTTCTATCAAGATAAAAAAGCTTGGACATAATCTATGTCATTTTATGTTTACCCTTAGGCAGGGCTGTCCAACTGGCGGCCCGCAAGTGCATTTTACTATGAATAAATTTATGTTACTAAATTATTATTATTAATATTAAAATATTTTACTATGTGAAAATTTAAATCTGATTAGTTTGGTTCTAGGTACTATTTATTTATAGTTTGCGTAACTTCACTTAACCTGGCTGAATACAGCAGCAATCCGTTTAACGTCTGATATTATTAACTTAATTTCACATTTATTTATTAATTAAAATAATTATTGAATATGAGTGCTACTAATAAAAGAAAAATAGACCTCGAAAATCAAGAATTTCAAGATCGCTGGGAGATGGATTATTTATTTATTCTGAACAAGAACATTAACTGACTTTTCATTTATCAACCTTCTTGGCCCCCGAAATGTTTGGTGAAGAAAATATGGCCCGCGGGCTATGATAAGTTGGACAGCGCTGACCTTAGGTATACAATAGGATGACAATGCCCCTATACAGCAGCTATTCTTCTACATCATAGTAGATTTATTATATATTATTATGACATTGGTATGTAAGTGGACAATGCCAATATACAGCAGCTAAATCAAATTGTTTAAGATAATTTATTTCATTTGTATTTGTATTGACGAGTAAAAGCGCTCTATTGTAGCCCAATTACTAAAAGTTTAAGAAAAAAAAGCATTTTAAATTGCGTTAATTTGAGAGTGTCTAATAGCATAAATTGATTTATTTATTTTTAATATTAAAGGGGGAAGGGAGGTGTGAGGGTGAGCGGGGGGTGAGCGGGGTGTTAGTTTAATATGAAACAATTTTGCAACCCCAACGGATCAGCGGGATTAGGTGCGTCTCGTAAACAGCGAGGGCAGAGGTTCAATTCCCGTAAAATAGATCGTTGCCACTACATATGCTTATTGGTTAGATAAAACTTTATGGTCGATGTGTTTTTTTATTCGTTTTAGTTTAAATATTATTTATGACGATGTAGTAATAATAATAATAATAATAATAAATGCTTTATTGCTTTAAAAACATAATAATAACAATACAACAACAATAGGAAACAGATTTAGTGCAATTGGCGATCTTATCACTAAAAGTAATTTCTTCCAGATAACCAATTGACATAGAAGAAGCAGTAATAGTATCGGGCAATGCAATTTAGATAAATAAAATACATAAATATAAGTAAACTAAATATATAATGAACATACACATATATATAAATATTATTCAGTGTATATATTTTTATAAGTAAAACTGTCAATTTGAATTTGGAATGAAACAAAAGAGGAACGCGAGGGACTTGGATGTTGGTTGCGAATGGGAACGGATGTGTGTGCTTGGATTATAAGAGATTGGTGATATAGTTGAAATAGAATTTTAAGAGTTCATTTGATACAGTCCACTTACTCTATTGGCTACAATGATTAGTATGTAAGTGGACAATGCCAGTATACAGCAGCTAAATCAAATTGGTTTATATTTGTATTTGTTTTGACGAGTAAAAGCGCTCTATTGGAGCCCATTTACTAAAAGTAAATAAATAAAAAAAATTTAGTAGGATAATTTGCAGTAATAATGCAGATTAAAATAGATTGAATATACAATTATCACAATGACAAGAGAGATGACAGTGACTGAACAAATGTAAAAAACCTAAAATTTTCGTAAATAAGTATTTTCGGCTTGTAGAGAAGACCGCCACGTATTGAATGCTTTAAAATGAGTTTCTTTTGGTCTTCTCGTTATACGTCTTTTCGAAGCCATTGTAGAGTCTAACGATGACGAATTTTGATTTAAAAAAATATTTTTTTTTGTACAAATTATTGCAAGGACCCCTGTACTAGGTTCAAAATCCTGTATATACCCCAGTTACTGATTTAATGTATGAAATTTAAAAAAAATATATTAAAATTTTATTTTCATTTCGTTTTATCATAGGTACTTACTTATATGAGAATTAATAATATTTTTCCTAATTATAACATTAAAAATATGTTACATATATCTTATTTGTGTGAATTTGGGTTTTGAGCATTAACCAACATTAAAACTAAAAAAAGAATGCTAAATGTAGAAGACGATATGAGAGTAGCATTGTCATTTTTACGACCAAATATAAATGAAATTGTCTATGACATGCGTTTCAGAAATCCGCTTCCAGTAGCTAATGGACGATGTAAATGAATGAAGAAAAGAAATTTTAAATCTTTATTTTTACTATTATTATAATTGGAACGGATTTACACAGTTTCGCGGTCATCGAATCTTTATTCAAAAACGTGAAATTGAATACTCATTCGAAGTTATGTCAAAGGAGATATGCTATATGTTTGACATAGAGTTGTTATTATAAGGAAACCAGATAATATTAGGACCTTGAATAAGTTCTCGCTGTTTTTAAAAGATGGCTGGTGCATGGAATTTCGTACGGTAACGCATCAGCTAAGTAGTACTATATGTAGCCTCAAATATAGTATAGATATATAGTTCACCACAGTGTCAACAATGTGTTTATTTACCTACTGTGAAAATGTCTAATTGGTGTCAAATAAAGTGTTTTTGCGGGAAATTTTATTGCACTGCTTTATTCAAAAGAAATCTGCAGCTGAAGCACACAGAATTGTTGTTGAGACAATGCTCTGTCGAATACGACATGCTGAGACTGTTCTCCTGGATACACGTATACTATATATATAAGCGGTTCTCAAACTTTTTTGGCGAAGGTAAAAGCCTTGATATAATTATAAAAAACTGATTTATATGTATTTATGAATGATCATATTGCAATGTAATATTTAGTTGGAATATTTAGTTGTAACCTTATAATCTCCCTTTGGTAGGTATTTTTTGCAGTATTTTAGCCCTAGGGTTCCGCGGAACACCACTTTGAGAATGGATGTTATATACTATACTAAACAGCCCAGTACGATCTTTCAATTACGTCGGCGTACAAATTTTCAATTACAAATTAAAATATTACATAGTTAGATATATTAAAAAAAGTGTATTTATTCATTTATTTATAAAGCCTACCTACAAAATTACATTAGGACTACATATAATATAATATTTAGTACAATTTTACTAGTAAACAGTAACTTATGAATTATTGTATAACATGGGAGATTGGCACCAAGGGGGCTACTCAGGTGTACGAACTTCAAACAAAAATACGGGTTCGTAATCAATCACAAAATTACCGATTTGACAGCGACTTCACGACGTATAGGCTATTCAAGGTTAATTTTACGGATATTTGTCAGGATTTTTTACGGGCTTATATGTCAAAAATCACGTAAATTACAGCGGCGATGGTCATATCACGAAACTTCGGATATGCCTGAGTAGCCCCCCATTTTAATTAAATTATTGTGTCTGTATACGTGAAATTATCTAGTCTACCTAAAATATATCGCAAGGCAATTTAAGTTTTTCGTTAAAATATTTATAATGATTTCTGAAATACTCAATACAACAACGAAGAATCTATACAAACAAACTATGCACAATGACAACTGATGCGACGCGGTGTATTCTATTAGCGGGAGCGGGATATACTCGTATAAGTGGACTGTATTTTTTATGGATTTTATATAATGCGAGATGGAATACAGGAAGCTCACACACTTACTTGTTTTGGTGGCTTCAGAGCTTCCAGCGGGAACGTATCCAGCGGTTTTCTTCCATATGCGGAATTTCTATGCGGAATTTTTATATATCTTTTTTTCACTTTTACTTTTAGCGGATTTGACGTCTATATTCTGACACTTCATATTTGACAGTATTTTTCTTCTTGAAGTTTCTTTTCTTTCAAGACCAACCTTTTTGGTGTGTGAGCGTAAATAATAATAAATATATAAATGCGGAAATATGGGAATATGGCCGTAACAACAACTTTAAATCGCTCAGTAAAATTACGATTTTGTATATTAGATCCCACCATGTTAAAAGGACATATGTCTCGTCTAATATATGCTGTATATGTGTTCAGGTCACAAGGAGTCGTGCGAAGACAGCAAGCAGCTCGACAGCAAGTCGCTGGAGAGGCACCATGCGCTCGGATCCCGACTGCATCTCGCCGCAATTCCGAGCAGGGAGCACTTGCAAGGTACCATTCAATTCCACATAATTACAATTCAGACCTCTACCGCGTTGTGGATAGCTTGTTACTGTGGTATACCTATATGAATTTTATTTGATAGTAAGAAACGTAATAATGATTGTTTATACATTTTCTCATGTGATACCTCTAGTACCTAATACGTGTGGTGCAGTGACTCGCTTTGATTGACGAACGAAAGTGCTATTATAATTTATGTAAGACGAAAACAAAAACACACACACATACACAATTGGAGTTTTGTAGATGAAGTATGATTGTATATAGGGTTTTGTATTTTTGGGCTAACAAAGATTATTATTATTATTAATAATTCAAATACCAGCCAAGGAGGGTGTACTGCAGAATCTGTTCTTAGGGATTGCACTGTAGTTTGTCATGAAGCGGTTTGTGCGCCCATACCGAGCTAAAATCAATCACAGAAATATGACTTGATCGCGTTGCAAATGTAAGACACGCGAAGGACGTTGTTGCTTAATGCAAATGAATAATTAGCCAATAAAATTGTGGAATTCAGCATTACGATTGTTTACTCGAGAACTGTGGCCTTCGACGATTCGTACCAATGACGAGGCATCGCTAATTGACGCTCATGGATCTCTAACTCTGGCGTTGCTGGGCGACCTTGCTATCTCAAATTTGATTCGTGAAATCGGAAAATGTATTAGTTTTAACTCAATTGATTGTAGGTATACATCAACCTGGCAACGGCCACATGTCAGTGCCCGTCAGCATGGGCTCCTCAGCATCAGACAGCGATAAGCCAGCCAAACAGAAGAGACACAGAACTAGGTAATATACTAAATAAACACACCAAAAATGAGCTAGTTTTACTGAAACGCTGTGGTTCTTGCAGATTCACTCCGGCGCAACTGAACGAGCTCGAAAGGTGCTTCTCGAAGACGCATTATCCTGACATATTCATGAGGGAGGAGATCGCCATGAGGATCGGACTCACAGAGAGCAGAGTGCAGGTAACGTGTAGCAAATATTTTAGCATCAAAAAACAGTGATTTCCGTAAAACCGGCCGTCGTGGAACAAAAGATAAAATACTAAAAAGTGTATGGTCGTCGCGCGAGTGCGTTCGGTTCGCAGCTTCTCCATAAATGTTGCACGTTCGTGATAGTTTTCACAAAGATGCACTCTACCTGCATGCAGTGGACGTAAACGTGTTTCCTTTGTGTTCGTATCTGCCTTAAAGGTGTCAAAGTTTACCTGAGACGAGCGAGGCCTTTTGCGTTCAACATTTTTATTACAATTTTTGAACAACATTTCTAGACATCGCTATTATATACGATTAATGCCATTCAAATATTTTATTTCTACTGGAATATCTAATGTACAAATTACTTCTTCTTCTTCTTTATTGATGCCCTCAGATATCTATCAAAGATAATTCTGCCAATGTCGAGTATTTGGGCAGCAGTCCAATAAGAAATTATATAATTTTAATTCACACGTAAACCCTCATGTCAAAAAAAAGCCAAAATAAAATCACGTTGATAATCCATAACTGAGTTATAGACGACCTCTGTCGGGCTCTAGTTAACTTACTACTGCGGCAACTGTGAATTTTATTATACCAGATTAAAATTAAAATGCTCTATTCATACATGTTAGTGTTCTTTACCAAAGTTGATTATGTTCTTTATCCCTTATACAGTAATGCCCCGCTTTACGCGAGGGATAAAAAATCGCGTTAACTGAAATTCCAGCGACCATAGAAAAGTTGATGACTACATTATGTTTATACGCACTCTTTCGCGTAATTTAATAATAAATTTGAATTTCGCGTTATAGTGAAACCGCGCATAACGGGGTCGCGTAAAGCGGGGTATTACTGTAAATTAGAACAGTGAGATTCAAATAATTTTGTATGCTAAACTATCATGACATGACAATTAAATTTTTTTAATAATAATGTGCTAAGAGTGATAAAATGTGATGAAAACCTAACACAATTTAAAAATAAATTAAAAACTGTAGCCTTTGCCTATTTTAATAAATATTGTACGAGGAATGTGGGCAACACTGCTTTCCAGATGGAGGCTGTCAAGCGAGCGTGCCGTGCCAAGCTTGCCATCTGATCAATCGTCTTGTGTGCATTTTAACATATTATACATCTTCTTTGCAACCGAGTGTTTTACTCTGAAATCTTCATCGCTCGTGTCATCGAATACAATCCGTGTTACAAAACATATTTGATTTTAAAATGCTATTCAATTGACGAATACTTCAATGATTCGAAACAGTAAATGAAATTTAGTTTATTAATTGAAATTGTATTATTATATTGCTGTGCCCTGATTGGTTGTCACATTGGCACTGAATTATATTGGCATCTTAATTATTATAATTGTGAAGATATAATTTCTTATTGGACTGTCCGAACACTCGACATTGGCAGAATTGTCTTTAATAGATATCTGAAGCCATTAATAAAAAAAGAAGAAGATAATTCTGACATGCAGTAAAGACATTTGATATTTAGAGAAACTTGTGTGAAATAATATTGCTGATTAAAATTGATTAAAAAATATAATTATCACAATGCATTGTGGCAATAATAAGGCAAGAATAAACAAGAAAGATGACACTGACAGACTAAACGGCAAAACCTCAAATCTTCTTAAATAAGTATTTTCGGCTTGTAGAATCGACCGCCACAGATATTTTGACGAGTTTCTTTTGGTCTTCTTCTCGTCATAACCTTTCCGAAGTCGCGGTAAAGTCCGACGATGAGCAAGCGCACGCCTTTAGTGCCTATGCTAATAAACTATTTACTAGAGATGTTCCGACTAGTCGGCCACTAGTCGGTAAAGCCGACTATCCGGCCACTATTGTAGTCGGCGACTAGTCGGCGACTAATCGGCTAAAAGCGCCGACTATCCGGCTTCTTACTTTGTGTCTATTTCTCAATAAAATGTATGTGAAGTAATCCTTGTAAAGAAAACATATTGATGACATTTATCAAACAAAATTGGTATCCGTAGCTTGGCCGATTAGTCGGCTTATTTACAACCGACTAATCGGCTAGTCGGCTAGTCGGCTAAAGTCATAATCGGCACATCTCTACTATTTACATTTCAATACAAGAATTTGTACATCTCTTGTACATTGTGAGAATATCTCGTGATTGCTTTATATTGATATGAAGATTGATATTGATTAGAAGTGTTATCTATCCCTTTATCATTTAATTAAATCCTATAATTAAAATTTCATTTTGTACTCCTTTTTATAATATGTAGTCCTAATGTAATTTTGTAGGTAGGCTTTATAAATAAATAAATATATGTAAATTGCTATAAACTTTATAGCAATAACCTTTGCTCTATCATTTAGTATGTCCTGTTCTTTGTATCTCGTATCGAATGTTTCTAATATTTGTGGTTTGTTAAGACTCAAATCTGTCAAAATCACCGCCGAATTGTTAAATGACGTTAATGTACTTTGTCATTATTGACAGTTTGAACGGTAGCGGTTTTTTGTATGTGTTACTTAACAAATTAAAAGCTGTTAGGATTTGTTAGCGAAACTATTTGAAACACCAACTTAGGACTTTCTTCAGTCGCTGATGTTCGGTTTCATTCGTGAGCTTTCGGCTTTCGTCGTGTTTATTTGGTGATTTTATTTCTAACAGCTCTATATAAATTGGTTGCGATTAAACGACTTACTTCCATTGTATCGAAATCAAAGATCTTTAAACCGCGTGGGTCCTTTAGGCTTTTAAGTCAGAATGTATGAGATTTCGGAAAGGCATACAACGAGAAGAAATTCGCCAATTATAGCTTGTACAGTATAATGTTAGTATTAGTAGGTTCATTCTTGCAAAGTTTAGAACTAAGTATCTTGAAAACTGAATACAATTTAAATCCAATTAAACTTCTAATTGGTTTCTAAGTAGATGCTTTCACTCATTTCAAATCACCGCCTACTCAGCTATAATATGTTTTATCCTATTATATTTACAGTACAATTTATTGATTAGATTATAATTGGATGATAGGATGAAAAATATTGCATAAATACTCCTAACAATTCCCTTAAATTTACCATAGACAATCACGGTCTATTTTTTCTCCATTTTACAATATGACTGGTTTCAAAAATATGTAAAACCTTACCTACCCATTATTTTTGTAAACGATTCTATTATTTACAATTCTACAATAAATTTATTGAATTATATTTAATAGTTTGCACGCACAAGTTATCCGGTCATTTTGACCTGTCGGCTTATCACGAATTTTAGTCTGGCTTTCGAACCGAGTTCGCTTCAAGCGATTTGTATGGAAATTTGAGCAGCGCCACCACGTGCGGATTTGGAACTACAATATTTTAGATACTTTTTGTTAATTTTCGAACGTCTCGATCTTTCGTTCATTTGATAGATTGCTGGTGCTCGTTAGTTGTTAGTAAAAATTCATGATCCCGATTGCTAACGGATCCGTTTTACTTGTGACAGCTCGATTCGAAAGCCAGACTAAATTCGTGATAAGCCCGCTGTTGTTAAAAATAGGTCATATTGATCGGCTGGTAGTTCTAGTGTCTTGGTTACCCATTTTCATAAAATCGTAATAAGGCAGAAGCTAGTCTTCAAAGTCCATTTATCTATTCAGATGTGACACACACACACACACACATTCAATTGTTTTAGTGTTAATTGGCCTTCAATTATTTACTCATAATAATATATTAATGGAAAGTCGGTGTAATTTAAATAAATAAAGAGATGTAATAATAAATAAAGGTTCGTTTATTTTTTCCGGATGCTGCTGCCTTTCCGGTTAATGCTCTTTTGTTTGATCATGATTTTTAAGCTTTTTTCTCTCGCTTCGTCTTCGTCCATTTTGAAGTTCTCTTGGAGTTACGTTGTGTTTCATATTTTCATTTATTTGTTTTCAGTAATAATAGTCAACTCTATTTGTGATAATATTTCAGTTATTAGAAAACAATTATTAAATACAGTATAAGCTCTATTGAAAGTCGTACGATTTAACAACAAACTCCCTAAAACCAGAGGCGGCTCGTCCTAAAGAGCGCTGGTGCAGTGCACTCCCACGAAAATTACAGAACTTATATTACAGCGGCGTAGATATAGGTAATATAATATACTATTGTATAGGCATAGTAGAATAGAATGAATTTAATGTAAGGATAGTATGTATTATGAAGAAATATAGATTACTTCTGTAATTTTCATGGGAGTGCACTGCACCAGCGCTCTTTAGGACGAGCCGCCTCTGCCTAAAACGTCTAAATTACTTAACTTTGGCTCGTTTACCTTATTATCCATTTAGCATCACAGCCAATCTAAATAACGACAACATACGTCATTATTAACCAATAAACAATACTTTCTAAGTTGCAGAAATTAATAACAAGTGCAGCTGTGTATGTTCTTTATACTTTACTAGCTTTTACCCGCGGCTTCGCTCGCATTTAAGTCATTAAATAAGTATCAGAGATCATTTCAATAGAAATGAATCAATATGATTCCAAACAACTGAAACTATAGTCAGTTGGAAACTTTAGTAAAAAATATATTTTTTAAAAAAGTATCCTATGTTACTTGTAGTACCACCAAAAATATGTGCACAAAGTATCATGATGATCGGTTAAGAATCGATTAACATCGGTCACATTTATAATATTAGTAGGGATTAGTAAACACGTATGTATTTTTTTATCTTTTTCTCTCTCTCTCTCCATTTAACGACAATTCTCAATAACGCCGCAGTTAAATTTAATTGTCGCTATATAGAGTTTACAATGTAAAATAAAAATCAGTCAGAATAGATCTAAATGAGTAGAATTCAATCTTCCAAACCGCAGTACAGTCAACAAAAACGCACGCAACCCACACGTACGGTCAGCAGAACAAACAAAAAAACAATTCTCCATCGGACAGAATCTCACAGTTAGTCGCGAAGTGGCTCCGAGTTCGAATCCTAAAAATAAAAACCGTATACCCCCTCCCGGTGTGGCCAGTTGTAAAATTTTAAAAAACAATTGACTACTGTATAATATGTTGGTAACATTTTTATTATTATCATAAAATCGTCTAGGAGATGTGTGGGACTTTTTTTATAATTTAAATTGTTTTTGAATATTTTTTTCTTACAACATCCGTAGATTCCAATTGGAACACTTGGACTTGTCAAAATACAATTATACTTAATAATATGCAGCAACTGTAATAGTGTCTTGTTCACTTCAACAATAGATATAATAATATTAAGTACTAATTACTAAAATAAATAAACATTATATGTATGTGATATATGTCAATTTTGATTGACTTTTTATGTATACAGTTTACGTATTAAGCTGGCATATTGGGAGCTATTTGTGTTGTGTACAAAAATCAATTCACATAATGTGAACGGCGCGTTCGTATCGCTCCCTCCTTTACTTCAATTACTAATAAAACCAAAGGTGGTGCGGCGTACACACCTGGCAGACAGATGTATGATAGAGCATCGCCGCACTAAGTATTTTAATTAATATGAAATATAATAATCCCTTACTAATATAAATGTGAATGTGAGTTTGTTTGTTACGTTTTCACGCAACAATTACTTGACCGATCGTCATGAAACTTTGTACATATATTTCTGTTTTATATATGCAGTATAAAACTATTTTTAAGGTTAGTTGTCATTATTGTGGTTAGATGCCACTTTATTACAGAAGTGTGATAGGCATTGACTGTTGACTGAAATATGAAACATCTTTAAACTTCATAATACTTTATATCATCATAATTACGCGGAGGTAGTCACGGGCAACAGCTAGTATCTATCTATATATATGTGTATTGTGAATTCATTTCAGTTTTGCATATGTACATAGAAACACACACAGCAATATATTAAAACAATTTGGCAGGAGAAAGCACGGAGGCGCGGGACTTAGATTTCAAACCGGATGTGACGCGGATGTAACGGAAATGCGACACGTTCTGACGTTTCGCGCGCGAATTTCAAAATTTGTTTTTGCGATATCTCGACAACCGATGACGTCAGCGCGACCGCGTAAAGGGTTATTCTGATCGAAATTTGGAGGCCTATTCGATTTTTTTTATGATTTTGGATGGCGAGAGGGGGTGTGGAGGGGAGGAAAGGGGGGGGGGGGACCGCTCGCCTTTATGACTATATCCCTTAAGTGGATCGCGATTTTTGATGCAAGGGTGAGGGGGAAGGGGGGGGGGGGGGGGGTCCGCCGCTCGCCTTATTGGCTGTATCTCCGAAAGTAAACGTCCGATATAGTTCGTGTAAACGACAATCTTGGTCAGAATCATAAGCTCTTTCAAGATCTGAAAAAATTTTTTTTTTATGATTTTGGATGGCGAGAGGGGGTGTGGAGGGGAGGAAGGGGGGGGGGGGAATCGGCGGCGGCTCGCGCCGACCTTCGGTCGACGCTCGCCTTTATGACTATATCCCTTAAGTGGATCGCGATTTTTGATACAAGGGTGAGGGGGAAGGGGGGGGGGGGGGGGTCCGCCGCTCGCCTTATTGGCTGTATCTCCGAAAGTAAACGTCCGATATAGTTCGTGTAAACGACAATCTTGGTCAGAATCATAAGCTCTTTCAAGATCTGAAAAAAATTTTCAGGATTTTTTTCAGGAACCGAAATTTTTTTTTCCGTATTCTATTTTAAAAAACTAATCTATGTAA
>JAPWLS010000844.1:0-104610 GCA_028551675.1 Tineola bisselliella | reverse complement strand
GGTGTTTGCTGGCGAAGATCCCCGACGTGTTGACCGAAAAGGTGCAGCTGGATATGGTATATGGTTTACTGGATCGTCGGATACGGAAAAGGATTCCTAGGAACAGTGTCAGCTCCTTCCAAGAGCTCCTTCATAGTGCGAGGGCACTCGAAGATTCACTTAATGTATCTAATAGTGTTAAGTTAAGTATTGTAAAGTCAAATGTTACACACAAACCCACTCCAATTAAATCTGAATGTAAAACCTATGTACCCTCTTTGAGTAGTGAAAAAAGTAAGCGGACAAGTAAGAACTATTGTGTTTATTGCAAAGCATATGGCCATAATCGGGATAGTTGTTCAAAGTTAAGTAAAAAGAATCGTTCCTCTAATGATAATTCTGCAATTGAATCCCCCTCTTCTAAAGTGAATGATTCTATTGCCTGCTATGGTTGTGGTGCTCCCGGGGTTATCCGGTCAAATTGCAGTAAGTGCAGCGAGAGAGCTAGTTTTTATTCCATCGATGATCATAACGCTCAAACACGTCCTGTACTTTTTATATCAATTGATGGTGTTTATGGTCGCGCTTTAGTGGACACTGTACTTGCCAACGGTTACATAATCATAATCGGAGAGTATACCAAAGTTAAAGGTCTAGTATTCAAATGTTCTAATTAGAATTTTTGTTTTGTTTTTATTTTAGTTATTATTCTTATAACATCTTAATTATATATTCTTCAGTAGTATTTTGTTGGGTGTTATTCAATTATTATTTTAATTAATTTTTAAAACTAAACACGTAAATTTTATAACATATAGCAGGGGTGGCCAACTTGCGCCTTTTTGAAGGATTATTCGTGACTCTCGGTAAATGTAATTCCCTTTACATTTTTGTAGTATTATATTTTTAAAACTATTATCGTTCCGTATGTGTTTCAAATTGTCTTTTAGATTACTGACAACGAATATGAAAGACTAAGTACAACGTTTTTTTGTATATATTTAACATAATTAATTGTTTCAGGCGTTACTTTGTGGGAATCCATATGAAAGGAAATTATTTAAAATTATTTTACTTATAATTCCCGCTACATTAGGTCGATGAAGGAAAATAACCTCCACCAACATTCAATAACATGTCTCGATTAAATAATTTCCTTTATATATATTTAATTTTATCGCGAAAAATTTCAAATTTTGAAAAATGGCTCTGACTATCAAGGAGCTTGGACACCCCTAAAATATAGTTCTCATGTAATTTTGTAGGGTGGCTAAATAAAATAAATCAATTTGAAAACAGTTTAACCAAGAATAGGAGCAGCGTGGACACATCACAAACATTACAATAGCGTTAATGTTTATAAAATAATGCTAATTAAGTCATAATTATTGATGCGTGCGAAAGAAAACGTTGAATCACATTATTATGGAAACATTATTAATTAATTACATCGTCAAAAACATATAGCATTCGCGAACATACATGAAAATACAGAAGACATCTTGATACTAACTATCTTCAACTAACTAACTGACCAGAATTTATAATTTTGTTTTTTAGGTTTGTTATTCTTTTTTATTTTTATGTATTTTTGTAATTTCATTAGAAGTGTAGTATCTATCCCTTTATCACCTTGAGCATGCCGTCCTATCCTATAATTAGAATTTAGATTGTATAATAGTAGTCCTTTTTATAATATGTAGTTTTAATGTAATTTTGTAGGTAGGGGAATAAATAAACATGATTTAAACAATTTAAAATACTTCGCAGTCATCCACAAATTACGTCACACATTAAGAGGGGGAGGGGGTCAACGAAGTGTGACAAGAGGAGAGGAGGGTTCTTAAATTTCAAAATATAATATATCCAAGTATTAAAACATTATTTTCTTAATTTTCATACGTATATTTGATTTGAAGTTGATTTTATTGAAAAAATAACTTAAATGGAAAAGAAATTTAATAATTTATAAGTGTGAAATTGCATTATGTGACGTCACACTACGAGAGGGTGGGGCGGGGCGGGATGGGGGGGGGGGGGGGGGGGGGGGGGGTCTCGAAACGTAACCAGCTGTGACAAGAACGGGGGAGAGGGTCAAAAAATCAAGAAACTTAATTAAGAAACGAAGTTATTTGATTGTGTTTTGTTTCATTTACTCTTATGTAGTTTCATACAGAATAGAAAGCGACGTGACATAATTAAATGAATTGATTATTTAGTATTTAATAATAATATGATTAATCCTTTTGAGTTTTATAAATTATATTAAGTTTTATAAAAAATACGACTGTCCATGCCAAGCAGTCCTAATAAAAACTGAAAAGCAAAAAGTGGATTTGGATTTGTAATATTATTTTTATTTAAAAAAAAAATCAATAATCATTATCTATACTACATACGCAACTACTGCTACAAAAATTTCAAAAGCACTCAGACCAGTTATATCGCCATAACTCCTTATCTTTTAAGTAACCATTAGCTGTAACGAATGATAAACGCATCTCTATCTAAACTAAGCATTTTAACACTATGTGCGTATCTTAACAAATTAAAACTTCTTTACTTCTTATACACTTTAATAATTATATTTTAGGAATTAAATATCTTTTGCAATGTGAACTTAAAACGTAATATTTCTCAAACAAAAAACAACTGAAAAACAAATGAAAAACTGACAGCCCGTTTGAGCGCCAAAATTAGGCTTGGACATCGAATTCCGTCCGAACAACACTAGAACTACTAGAAAATGACCGGTTTCAAAAATTCTTCACAAGACTTTTATGTAAACTTTTTTATAATAACACATGAATTTATTAATTTTTACAATAAATAACAAAAAAATTGTATATTTTTTTGACCGGTTAGTAAAAATAAATCATATTGACCGGCTGGTAGTTCTAGTGTTAACTAATGTCTTTTGCATCTTTAAATATTTTAGTATTAAAGATAATATTACAAATAAACAGGAATTAAATCCATAGTTACCGCCCATAAGGATCAAACATCTGATCACTTTTCTCCCTCTACCATCATGCTATCTCTTTCGTTTACATCGCGTTCCGAAATTATTAAGTGTTAACAACTAAGTACTTATTTTCAAGTGGCTGTACAAATCCGTGCTATGACTTATTTTTATAAGGATTATCTCACGAGATGAGTTCTTGAAGTCCTTTTAAACCATTTAAAATTAAGAAATTTTATTTATGTTAAATCACCAAGTTATACTTACTCATTTAACATGGGAGTGAAAACACTATTGTTTTTTAAATTTGGTTTAATTTTTAAAAATCTAAATAGAGATAAGTGATGTATGTATTATTTATTATATAACAATAATAAATAATACGTCACAAGAATTTCATGATTTTTTACCCCCTCCCCCATTCTTGTCACAGTGTGACGTCACATATTTTGCAATTATACACATAGAAATTATTAAATGAAACTTTATAATAAAATCAACATCAATACATTACATTACACACATTAATACTTAGATATATTATGTTTTGAAATGTGATGTCACGAAATTTAAAAACTAGTTACATTACATATGTTATAGAGATTGTGTTTAAAAAACCAACTCATACCTACTAAGTAGAAATAATGAATGAAAAAAAGTTCATTAGCCGATATTTTCTTTGTGTTAAGGTCGCAAATATTCTATATTGATACAACCCTCACCTACTAACCCATTTCAAATACAAATTACTAATTAAAACGTACAGAGGAAAATCTATTTAAAGCAACAAAAATCGCTCGCTAACAAAAAAAAAGCAAAATCCCGGCGAAAAAACAGCTAAAAATGTAAGAACAATCATGCATTCAAAATTTAAACCTCGTAATAAGTAAGGAATGCGACGTATAACACAGCACAGAAGTATTATTTAGTCTTATTTCGTTTTTATAAATAAAACCTCACATAATACGGGTTTCCGGGCTTATAGCACTGTTTACACAATAACTAACGAGTGCAACTTTGTAATAACCATTAAAACTATGCTAATACATGCTCTAAAATAAATGTTTATGTTAAAAACTTACAATTTCACACAAAATTACATAAAAATCCTGAATACACAAAACGCGCACCCTCCCGGCACTACACGACTTTTCAACTAAAGACTTGTACGTCCAGTAAAAACTTTTTTGAAGCAAGAACTTGGTGTTGCCAGCTTTTAAAATCAATTTACCAACCTTAATTCTGTATTATATTACATCTTTTACATATTTATTTTCTATCTAAAAATACAATTTAAAACTTAATATGATAAATTGGAATAATTTAAATTGTATATTAAGTTTGTATTATAATTTATTGCAGTTAAACCTAAATTATTAGGGAAAGAAACATTGCCAGATGAAAAAATAATCGAATTCCCAGATATTGTCTCCCTGTGAGGTTCACGTTACCTTTCCTCCTAATTATTATTAGCCGATGACTAAAAATAGGTCAAATATTTGAAATGAAAATGTCCGCTGGCACGTACCACTGCCCGGAGTAGGCCGTCATTACAATACGATGTGATTAAACAAAAATATTTTGGTTCCATATCTTGTTAACTTCTGTAAATTATTTTAATAGCTGACATTTATAGTATGTTCAAATTATTGATGTTATTTTTGAAATCTAATAAAATATATACCTTTATAAATATGTGTATGCATGTAATACTATGTAAATAATATGTATGTATATATTATTATTATCATTTTATGTAATGTATGTATTGTGTATATTTAGTTATTATTTTCTTCACATTGCACCGAATATCACCGCTCACACAGACAAAGGTTAGCTGGTCGATAATGCTGACAGCATTAAGCTCGCCTATGTATAAAAAATATTACTATTTTTTTGCAAAAAAGCATTTATTTATTTATTTATTCCCCGAAATGAGTAATTTTATTAAAGCGGAAAACTTCGTTCTAATGTAAATTGTAATATTGTTATACTGTAGTCAATGATTGTCCATAATATAATAGAAAGCATATATGGGGAATCCCCCGCCTCTCCACCTACTTCATTTAACATATTTCAAATAAAAATTAATGATTTAGCACACATAGTTCTTTTGTAATTACGCTTTACTTTTCTTTTCTTCAAATCATAGACTGAACTCCGTATTGAGAGAAAACGCTTGAGTGTACTTTGATCTGTGATCACCTGATCATTACTTAAAGGCATTTTATTCCATTTTA
The DNA here is from genome assembly GCA_028551675.1 of Tineola bisselliella. Taxonomy (NCBI): domain Eukaryota; kingdom Metazoa; phylum Arthropoda; class Insecta; order Lepidoptera; family Tineidae; genus Tineola; species Tineola bisselliella. Next base: position 99,429 of record JAPWLS010000844.1, on the reverse strand, counting down.
TGCAGTCAAAATCATTTACTAATAAATCTAGCACGACAATCATTAGACGAAAATAAAATAGTAATGTGTTGCATATACTTATATATCAAATATTCAGTTACATCTATTTGTTATTTATACATTAATAAGTAACGATTGAAACGATTTCTTATAAATGCGTGTAACAGAACGTAATGACAGCTAGGTGACAGTAGACAGTTGCAATGGATTATTATCATTGGTCAAAAATCACGTCAACAATTTTTCAAGCGTGTGATTGGTCTATTTTGTTTTGTACGACTGAGTGACGTTTGTAGTTTTGATCTCTACTCTGATAATTTATGCTTGAGTGTAATATCTTAGTACGAGCTTAAAATAGAGATAATATACAAATTAACTATTGACATTTGTCCTGTGCGTTTAAACAGGTTTCTCGAGCAGGCATAGTGTAGGCGACTAATGCTTTCTAAAATTGCTTGTCTCATCTCATGTCTAGTTATGAAATGAATGAAAGTTTTTTCTTTTATATAAAGCGATCCTATCGGCGAGTAGCAGAATCAAAAATACCCCATACAAAAACACGTTCATTTTTAAATGTTCACGCCTTTTAAATTTATTTATTTATTTAAAAACTTGGTAGCATTCTCTACCAGCCAACCTTTAAATAAATTTACCATGTAAGCAGATTTAGCGCGGCTGATTTATATTAAAAAATTTATTCGGTTTATTTTATTATTTATTATATATATATATTATTTATTAGTAATAAAACCCTACGTCTAGTTTATTATTCACTATTTGGCACTATTTTGAAACCTGGTTCTCGTTCGTTGATCTGATTTTTTGCGTAAACACACATTTCTTAAACTTCACGGTTTTCTTTTAACTAGCTGTTGATCCGTACACCAAAATACCAGTTAAGTAAAAGCTCCTAATAGCTAACTGTTATTATATCTATTTATGGTCATTCAGGTGATTTAGACGAAGCTTTGATGTCTAAAACGAGGTTTTGACTAATATTAATCCACTTTGTAATAATAATAATATATATAAAACGATTCATATGTTTGTCTCTAAAAATAAAACTAAGCCCGTCCCAAGCAAATCGCATCTCTTGTTCTGTCAAAAATTAACCAATCACAGAACCACTCTCTGACGTTTTTAAATACAACACTACCGGCATCTAGTGGTACAATTAAACAAGTGCATTTATTTGTAAATATTTTTATTGTTTTCACTTACATTCGCAAATGGCTTAACTATGATTTTACTAGCGGTTATAATATTATTCGAATAATATTAAACTTAATTCTTTTAAAAAGGATAACGTAGAGTCAAAAGTGAAAATTATTATAGATATTTACTGGAGATGTGCCGATTATGACTTTGGACGACTAACCGACTAGCCGATTAGTCGGTTGTAGATACGCCGACTAGTCGACCGACTAATCGGCCAAGCAGACTACAGTTTAGGGGATTCCCGTGACGCTTCGTTTACAGCTGATTCGCTGCAATTTCAGTCACTGCTGACACGTGGACAAATATAAATAACAAAAAAAAGTTTTTTGAGTTTTACATCTCACTAGTTTGACGATAGTTTCAAATATCATCACGCAGTATTGCAATATATGTCATTAAATATTATGTTGATTTGTTTTTTAATTAAGATACTAATTTTGTTTGATAAATGTCATAAATATGTTTTCTTTACAAGGAAGTAACACATACATTTTATTGAGAAATAGACACAAAGTAACAAGCCGGATAGACGGCGCTTTTTACCGATTAGTCGCCGACTATGATACTGGCTTTACCGACTAGTGGCCGACTAGTCGGAACATCTCTATTATTTACGCCAATAATTATAATTATCTGATTTTAAATTCTTTTATAGCTGTTATTGTACTTCCAACATTTTAAAAACTTTAAATAACTGTAACTAATCTAGTAGGTCACGAAAAGGACGCGTTGACATTTCCAGTGTTGCCGGTAAAATTAACGATTTTCCTCACATATCATATATATTAAAATTTCGTATATTATATTAATTCTGTATACATATATGTGAAAATGCTACGTCTTTAGTTAAAATTTAATAATATTATGGTTTGTGGTTTGATTTAATTTTATTAATTTCCTTCTTGTTAATTTATATGTTATTTAGCTTGAATCAATGTTAATATATTTCATATTTTAATAGTTGTAATAATTACAATCGCTAGTAAAATTTACTTACAATATACTATAGCTAAATAATTTTATAATATAAAGCAAAAACTAACAACACACTTGTTATTTCTCAGTCGACTCTTTTCATATATACTGACACCTATCTGTGTTGATTGTTGGGATCTAAAATTTCTACAATAAGCATGTGTGGTATACGTCTTCTTTAACACTATCTTTACCAGCTATTTAAATATACCTATTTCTACCAAACCAAAAAAGTATATATTTGTTACAAATATATATATAAAAAAATAATATAAAGTTCATAAAACTAATTGATCTCTTATAGATCAAAGAGGATTAGAAGAATTAAAGAAGATGTTAGATGCAGTAGGAATTTTAATTTGATCTTGCAAGATCAGTCATTTTGACTGGTCTGGTAAATCTAGTGTTAAGTAAGATGTAAACATGTTTTTCTACCGAATTAAGCAGGTATAGCGGACGGGATTACTATTCTCAGACATCCTTCTGTGATAAAAGTTCCCGTTTTTTTTAAGGAGAGCATAAATTCAGTAATCTAAGTATTAATAATTAAAAAACAATATATTTTATTTTATAATAAGGATTATGTTTTTTAAATTTAATTTTCCCTTCTCACTAAAAAAATATTCCAAAACGTATTTACGTATTATTATTTAATTTTAATTTGTCAAACACGGTCTGTAATTTAGATCCCAACAACCAGCAGCCTTTACAATCACTTGAGCTCATTAAAAAAAATATATAAGAAAAAAATTCAAAACAAATATTCGTTTTCTTATTATTCAATTAATTGGTCGATGAAAAGATTTTAAGCGTTAAAAGTAAAACTGCGAAGTTTGTACAAAACAATAGTTTCACTAATATTAACAAAACACTGCATTACCTGATTACGTCAGCACTCATAGATAATATAAACATAGGTATTACCATAAACGAATCAGTGTAGGTGCTCCAACTGTTGCTATTAGAAAATAGTATCTACCCCTGATAGAACCGGCGTGAATATAACATCTATCATTGCCTTCAAAGTGCCAGTTTATTCTAGACAGTGACATAAAAACCTCAGTGAATATATACGATTCTAATTAGACACAAACGCATCTCTTTCTATATAATAAAATCCTCAACAATATCGATTATAAACTCAAAAAAAGCATTATTGCCATCAATAAACTAGATCATTCATTTAAAATAAGATGCAATTCATTTCCATTAGATATCATTTGAAAGCTATTGGTTGGTTACTTAAAACCCGACTAAATTGTTGTCTATGCCCTAAATATTTGCTGGCAATAATAAACAAACGTAATAAAGAACAAAGCGTCAACAATTATATTTTTTAAATATAAATATTTAATTTTAGAATAATAGAAGTTAATTTTTTTAAAGTTTGTAACGAATTAAAAGTAGAGGAATGATTATAAAAATAATTATAAGAATTACATTAGAAAAACATTATTATTGAAACTATTATGAAGTTAATTAAAGAGGTAAGAGTTAGATATTAACTTTAAAAAACTTGATTCATTTTTATAAACAAAAAAATAGTCACTAAATACCCACCTTATATTATAATGAAATTGGGGATATTATTTACGTCTGGCAACACAGTGTTCTTATTTTAAATCTCAAAAGTATCAGATACCAGGGCCATAAATTGCATTATTAAAACAAAATTAACAAGGCCAAGGGTTTTAGCATTTCGTATAGTTATGTCAACTTTTAAATTTTATAAAAATGAATTAAGTTTTCTTTAGAGATTTTATAGGTAAAGAGGTAAGTATATTATAAAAAAATACTGCACTTTTTTTCTATTACTATCATTAAAGCTGAAATAAAATCTAAACACAGCATTATAAACGTTAATCGTTCGTACACCGCTGTATGTATTTAAAAAAAAAAATTTAGAGATTTTTTATTATAAAAAAAGCACAATTTTAATGTGATATAAGAAGAAGAAATATGTCCGAAAAATAGTTAAGCTTTCTTAAGCACATTATGATTCAAATAATATATACACAAAAGCTCATATAATTTGAATATACCTTCATAATAATTTGTATTTTTGTATAGAATTAGGCAAACTCTCGATAACTTAAATGTCTTCATGGACATCTGTTTTCTTCAAATAAATTTCAACAATTTTATAACCAATAATCATATATATAAATAACATGTTTATATATTAAGCGATATGTTTTAGCATTAATATATATTTTTATATGCATTTCTTTCGATAATAATTTATTTTATAACCACACTATAACAACATAATTTGTTTGTTCATATATAGGTCTTTGGAAATTATTAAGTCGTGAAACTGTATATGGTTAGTAGACCAGCATCAGAGTTGGTCTCATACTGAATCTTTTGGTTGAATATTAAATTGCAATTCCAACTATTTAAATAATAATTGAAATTTATTACTGTATTAACACTAGAACTACCAACCGGTTACAAAAATTCTTCACAAGGCTTTTATGTAAAACCTTACTCGTTATTTTTTGTGAACGATTCTATTTTTTACAATTCTACAATGAATTTATTGAATTATATTTAATACTTTGCAAGCACAAGTCATGTGGTCATTTTGACCGGTTGGTAGTTCTAGTGTTAACAAATTCGTTCCATTATCAGTGTAGTATGGTTACTATAAGAAAACATTGTCTGCAACGGAGCTTTCAAAACGTTAAATTAGCGAATAATCTTTGACATAAATACAAACGTGGACAAATACCTATCTCCCATTTATAACAAGTTTTTTTAGACATTTTTTTGGACAATTAACAAGCTTCAATAATTAAATATATGTAATAATTTAATATTTTATAATTCGTCTAGATTATCCATCAAAAACAAGCGATATTAAACTATAAAAAAAACTACAATTTTATTGTTGACAAAACAAAATCATACACGACCATAATAACCCACATTGACAGGTCTTGAAAATCTCCGTAGTCGTGTATGACGCGTTTTGTTTTACCAAAAATTAAAGACGGCATTTGTTTTAGAACCAAGAAGAAGCGCCTCCAAGTTTTGTTGACAATTCCCCTATACCTCGCCCGAAAAGACCACCAACCTGAGAAATATAAATTACTAGCTATTACCCGCGGCTTCGCTCACATTTAAGTCATTAAATAAGTATCAGAGGTCATTTCAATAGAAATTAATCAATATGATTCCAAACAGCTGAAACTATAGAAGAATTATTATTATTATTAATAGAAAGTATCCTATGTTACTTCTAGTACCTCCAAAAATATGTGTACAAAGTTTCCCGATGATCGGCTAAGTAGTTGTTGCGTGAAAACGTGACAAACAACCTCACATTCACATTTATATAGTAGGGAGGATTAATATTTTAAGTTTTTATGTTACTCACATTGGAATAACCACTGATATTAAACGGGTATATTTAAATAAACGAAACTACCTTCCCAACAACAGCTGTAACATTGCCAAGCTTAGCTTCCTCTGTGAGCGCTTCCAACTTCGATTTACCACGAGCACCTTCCTCCGAACCATCATCACCACCACTGAAAATTACACGATTTGAATTCATTACTAAACCTTTTACAGATACCATCTGATTTGTTTAATTACAAACACGTGATGTAGGTAGTTGTAAAATATATTTATAGACACAAATAAATTATTAAACACAATTTATCTTCAATACTCAACTAAGAAATAACGAGAAGAGTGTGCCCTGTCAATTTGGACAGAGCACATTCGTCTCCTCAAGCCGACATAGTGGAGTCGACTGTTGTCTGTGATAACAGTCGTCTATGCTCTTGAACCGCACTCTAGCTTAACATCAGGCGGAGTGTGGTCATATGCTGGGCTATCAATTAAAAAAATAAATAAATAATAAAATTAACTAAATATTTATTTACTTTTAGTAATTGGGCTCCAATATAGCGTTTTTACTCGTCAAAATAAATACAAATATTAATAAAATAAATTATTACAATCAATTTGATTTAGCTGCTGTATACTGGCATTGTCCACTTATATACTAACTAGTAGTTGACCGCGACTACGCCTGCGTAATAATGAAGATATAAAGTACTATGACGTTTAAAGATGTTTCGTATTTCAGTCAACAGACAATGCCTATCACACTTCTGTAATAAAGTGGCGCCTAACTACAAAAACGATACCGCATATATAAAAATTACAGACGGAAATAAAAATAAATATAGAAAAAATCCAAACAGCTGAAACTATAATCAATTGGAAACTATAGTAAAAAAATATACTTTTTAAAATAAAAAGTATCCTATGTTACTTCTAGTACCTCTAAAAATATGTGTACAAAGTTTCATGATGATCGGTTAAGTAGTTGTTGCGTGAAAACGTAACAAACAAACTCACATTCAGATTTATATTAGTAAGGGATAGTCATAATGTAGTTTTGTAGGTAGGCTTTATAAAGAAATAAATAAATGCACAGTCCCACCTAGTATCTTGCTGTGTCAGCAACAAACTGCAAGTGGCTTCTTCCGTATGCATTCTAGCTGCAACTGCATTGTAGTACTTATTATTTAACTTGTCATCAATAACTCCTTGAAGCTCAAAATCGCTGTACATTTTCTATAAAAAACAGAAAAGTAAAGTTTATTGAGCGTATTAAACATGGTTACAATGCAAATCGGTTATCAAATTTTATTCTATTTTCTAACATAACCCGTAGAGTAGAGTGAGTGGTATGCAGACTGATGATGGCATTAGCCCAGTACCACCACTTTCAAGCGGAACACCAGTGAAGTGACCTAGTCGCGTTTCGGGATCTGCTTGGAAGTAACCGGGATAACGAGAAGAGTGTGCCCTGTCAATTTGAACAGAGCACATTTGTCTCCTCAAGCCGGCATAGTGGATACGACTATTGTGCGCAGACATCTGTCTGTGGTAACAGTTGTCTATGCTCATGGACCGCACTTTAGCTTAACATCAGGCGGAGTGTGGCAATATGCTGGGCTATCAATAAAAAAAAAGATTCCAATTGGAACACTTAGGGCTTGTCAAAATACAATTATACTGAATATGCAGCGACTAGTGCTTTGTTCACTTCAATAATAAATATAATAATAATAACTATTAGATATAATCAGTTTTCATTTTTTTCAGTTATTTAATTGAAAAAAAAAACACTTGCTATATATATTTTAATATCATATTAAGTCCCACAGACAGTAATAATACAGTAATAATTTTTGGCGAAGGATTCAAGCAAATTACATATGGTGAAGTCGGGTCCGTATAACATGTCAATAATTTTTTTTTAATAATATTGTGCCAAGAGTTCTTAAACGTGATGAAAGCCTAACACAATTTAAAAATAAATTAAAAACATATTTGATTTTAAAATGCTTTTATTCAATTGACGAATACCTCAATGATTCGAAACAGTAAATGAAATTTAGTTTATTAATTGAAATTGTTTATTGTTATTATTATTATTGCATTATATTACATATATTGCTGTGCCATATGTTAGTGTCACATTTGACACTAAACTGTATGACATCTTAATTAAATTGTAACAATTAGAGTACCTTGACGATGATAGACAGACAGGCAACTTGCTGAGGATGGAGCGCAGGTCTCTCCTTCAACCATATATCAATCAGTTCAGTCTGTCGCGTGTACCATAACTCAAACAGCTGCAGAATCCAGAGCTCATCTGTCACCTGGAACAATACCATCCCTTGATATTTGACTATTTAATAATGGATTTTATTTCTAGACATATCTATAATAGGGATTCCAATCCCGCAGCCTGTGTTCAATCTCGGTATTTACGAGACTAGGAATTGTCAATCCAATGATCCCGCATATACAAAATATTAATATATATATATACAAGGCAAATTAAGCAACAACAGAATTAATCAACATAACTCCCTATTTCAAATCAATCAATCAAATTACACTGTCTATTTATCACAGGATACAGAAACAATACCAAAAAAAAACAAAAATCTATCAACTACAAAATTTAAAAAAAACTGAATTCTGACAGAAATTTTTATGACATTAATTACGACGCGGCAGGTCGTGTGCATGCTTCTTTCCAATCCCGCAATCTCGCAAATAATGCAACTGTAATTTCGCAGCACGAAGAAGAAGGCCTAGTCTATATATACGTATATTATAATTACGATGTTTTGATTTCGTTGCAATAGCCTTGATCACGAATTCTACTGATTCGTACTATGCTACTTATCCATCTGCGGTCACTTCAAATCGTAATCCCCGTAATGTTTAGTTATAAATAAATGAATTACCTTGGACCTAATTTGGTCCATAGAATTCCGCATAAAGTTTACATAACCCTGTCCTATATCTTTGCCGGAACTTGACACGTTTGCTATTGACAATATTGAGCCGATTACGCTGAAATAAATACAAACATACATATTAACATATAAATTACTAGCTTTTGCCCCCGACTTCGTTCGCGTAGTAATGAAGATACAAAGTACTATGAAGTTTAATGATGTTTCATATTTCAATTACGCTTTTTATGGCAATTTTTGGCAATCTTGGGTAACATTATTGTAGTTTTAGTAAGGATCCTAATTTTTTTTCCCTGTAATTTATATAACCTATATAGATCAGTGATAATGTAGCATTCAAATGGTGAAAGAATTTTTGAAATCGGTCCAGTAGTTTTTGAGCCAATTCGTTACAAACATACAAAAATCCATATCTTTCCTCTTTATAATATTAGTATAGACTAAAGTTTATATATTTATACAATATGCGTTTCAGTCTCAGCTGTCTTTGTTCAATTGTTGTGGCAGGGGTGGCCAAGCTCCTTGATAGTCGGAGCTATTTTTCAAAATTTTAATTTTTTCCCGATACGCAATTAAATACGTATTTAAAAGGTATGCAAAAACAAATTCTTTTACAGAAATTATATTTATTGAAAACATATAAATAAAAGTACAATTAGTATTGAATTTAAATATTAGAAATTAAACATATATATTTTTTTATTATAATTTGGTGAATGACAGCACTTTTCAATAATTCTTTGAAATAGTGAGCTACAAATTATCCCTCAGAGAGCTGCAGGTTGCCCACCCCTCATATATTGTTTGTTATATAAATATATAAAATTTAGATACCTATATGTGGTCTAGGCATTATTATAAGACTAAAAGTGGGAAACTTAATTCTAGAATGAAAAGAACTTAATAAAGAACCTACCTGCCCTCGTCAAACCTAGATATTTTAGCAATCGTAGATTCCAGTACTGCGGATAATCTAGTGGTCATGCCAGCAGCCATTCCATTAAGTACAGCCTCGATGGACGCATCCATTTTTGAATGATATTGATACTGAAATTTCACAGAAACTAGGGATCAAAATAATAGCATTTTACACTCAAATAAGCTCAAATAAAATAGGTTACTCATTAATAATTCAATTCTATATCATAACAGCTATTTTTATATTTGTTTATTAACCCTCTGTCGGGCGCGGCCGGTCTCACAGGCACAGCAATTATAGGTTCTATGAAGTCTTTTAGTTTTTAGTCTGATTTAAAGGAGAAAAAAATTTTGAATAAAATTTATTTCTAAACATTCCAATAAAAAAGATTGTTTATGATTTTCGTCTTAGATTTAATTAGAAAAAATTTTATCATTAATTTTCTCAATGAGCCTGCCAAGCACACTGCGCCCGATTTAAGGAGTTTTTGATGGTTAAGGAAGGCTATAAAGTATAAAGAGTGATAGTTTTCAATAGGTCGCTAATAGATTCAAATTAGAAATCAAAACTTCAAACGCCAATCAGTCGTTTAAAAACAAAATTCGAATGTCTTAATTGCTTGTCACAGCAATATTATTTAAAATATGTCGGCTCAAATTTAGAAAAACATCACCCTGTTTCTTATTATTTAATAATTCAAATTTAATGCTGATGAGGTACTCTAATAAATAAATACTTTAAATATATATAACTATAAATAACGTATGTATATATAGTGGGCAAAAATAGGATAGTGATTAAATGCAACTAATAGACTGTAATTTATAAAAAGGTAGGGTAGGTAGATATAATTTTTATTTTACTCGCAAAACGTCACTATCCCGGGTTGCCCACTATTTTTACACACCTTCAATAAATTCGACGGTAATTGCTCCTAAAAAAAATAAATTTGAATATAGTGAATATGCAGTAATTAATTCGTGGTCACATTACATTATTGTTTATTGTATTAAAATATAATAAAAATTGCGGGTATTTTGAAATTTTCCTCTCTCACTGCGTCAGTCGATCGCTGACTGCGAGCGGGACGGACGTGTGTGGTGTTGTGCATACATATATCAGCTGAAACTTTTGCCTTAATTCCCAAGGATTTATTCTTAACCTTCAACTACTGAGGTGGGGGCCTCTCAGATTTTGAGAAAATAAAAATTTTGAATTACTCTAATTAGTTAATTTGGTGATTTTTTAAAATAATTTTATTTATTCTTCCTGATTTATGATCTCATGTGATTTTTTCCAAAAAATGCTAAGTGTTTTCTAAACTTTGAAATAATAGTTAATTATATACAAATAAATTTTTTTAAAAAAAATCTATTTTATCTAGATACATCCAGTGAAACTTATTACATATTAAACACTAAACCATAAAAACTCTAGAGCATTTTAAATACAAGCACATATATATGGGTCTCTGAGACCCGCACGTTACTGTTTACGTGAAATTAAATCCACCTCAGTAGTTAAAGGTTAATAATAATAATTAAAATTTCCACCACCCCAACCAACACCAAGTTATGTATTTTTTGTAGTATTTTTAGAAGTATGTAATGTGTCCAAGTTTTATGTGTGTTTGTGATTTTTGTGACAATGTATCTGAGAATTAAACAATCTAATTAGCATCTTGTCATAGATTTATGTCAAAGCTTCCCATCATCTCATAAATGTAGCAGTCATTACGTATCAACAATGGTTAAAAAAACATGTGAGATAAAGAATTGTGGAGCGCCATCTACAGTTTATTAACGGAATTGCTAGTTAAAGGTTTTAAATTGTTGATTATATACGAACAAGATTTACCCAGTACCCGAGTATAGTGTATCTCTTCATACTGGTATCAATCTATGACAAAAAGCACTAGTTCATTTTTTTCATTAAGCTATCTAATAATTACAAGCCTGGTAACGAAAAGCTGTAATGTTCCAAACTAGCTATATGTAAAAATGAGTGTTATGCTAGCATTTGTATTTGCCCATGTATCGTACTCTAGTTAAATACCAGGCGGACTATGGTTACTATAAAAGAAACTAATTTTTAGACTATTAGGTATCAACTATTATGTCATATGTGTTGTATTATAGATATATTATAATAATGAAAAGAAGAAATTGTTCAGTTGCATTTAAAATTGAGTGTTTAGAGACTTGAACCAATGTGATTTACTGAGTTATGCTTTTTCTTGGTTTTAACATGAATTTTACTTAAAAGTACACTACTGAACAAGTCTCAATTGAACACCAGGACGACCTGTTCATAAACTTTGTTGACACATTTAGTAGGTTAGTATAACTTATTAATGGAAGCTTCATAACTATTCAAAACATATGTAAAACAATATATTGATTTTTAGCATTTTTTGTTGTTGTGTGATATAGTTCAAGCAACGCCATCTAGTGGTAAGTAGTGGTATTACCGAAGTTTTTAATAATTACGTCTTACTGAACATTTCTCGTCTTCAATGTAAAATATCAATATTAGAGTAATGCATGTATGAGTATTTATTAAGTGTGAGGTCATAAAAACTAGTAATAAGAAAACCAGAAGTAATGATAAAGCTTTGTTCCCCAGCTGTTAAACAATAACTCTCACAATATCCACGGCTTCGACAGCACAGAGCTTCATTGCCTGGTTTTTGGCATCAAGAACCACGTTCACCATAGCACAAGTTTCTGCTGGAAGAATGTAATCAGTAGACATAAACGATACACTCTTCTTCATCCATGACTGAAACAAGACACATAATTGAGGTATTGAATAATTATTATTATATCAACTACAGAATTGGGTTTCAAAATTGACCAGCGCCATCTGCTGGCCACTAGCGGACTGAGTAATGTTTGTATTAAAAAAGTTTACTTGGAATGCAGCTTCAGTGCGTTGCAAACAAGTGTCCATCATGTCTGAAGCCATAAGCTTAAGCCTCTGTTCCAGATGTGAACGGAAATCGGGTTCAGGCCAATGTAACTCCCTGATGAAGGTCTGTAGGGCATCTAACTTCCAGAATAACTCTTCACTTGTACTACATCCGTTTCTAAAATAAATATATCTTGTTGAATCACGAAAAATAACTTTTATTTCTAACGGTTGTAACTAAGTTGGATTGAATAATTGTTTAAAAATTAGATGTGTGATATAGAGTGTTCTAGTGCCATATATCGGTCTCTGGTAGAGTCATCACAAATATTTTTTTCGTCATCAAATTTATTATATACACTAATTCTAATATTAAGAATTAAAAAATGAATAAATAATCGCCGTGTCTTGTTGACAGGGTAAGTTATCTACAAAATCGTAATTTTTCAACAGAGCTATTTAAAGTTATTGTGCATAGTTTGTTTGTGTAGATTCTTCGTTGTTGTATTGAGTATCTCGGAAACCATTGAGAAAATGTTAGTTACGAATATGTTAACAGAAGCAGTTGATGGTGTAAAGCAGCGGTTCTCAAACTTATAATTATAAAAAACTGATTTATATGTATTTATGAATAATCATATTGCAATGTTATTTAGATGTAACCTTATAATCTCTTTTTGGTAGGTATTTTTTGCAGTAGTTTCCGCGGAACACACTTTGAAAATGGCTGGTATAAAGTATCCATTGCCCCTTACCCCTTAATTTCCCATCGTTCCTTTTCAAAACCTTTATGCAGCGATTGTGCAATTGATGACTCCATCAAGTCCACATAACGCACCACAAGAGGCGCGAAGTTATCTCGAAGGTGCTCGTGGAATTTACAGCCCTTAGCTATAACAGAACCAATATATAAGAACAACGCACAACAGCCTAACAAACTTATTAGGTCGACAAATAAACGTACGAGTAATTAATTATTATATAAAAATGCTGTTTAAAAAACACATAAGTTTAAATCTACCTTAAGTAAAAATGAAATGTATTAGAAAAGGTCGTATTTTTGACAGTTGGTTTGTAAAAAGTAATTTTATGTCTCTACTGACTGCTTTGGTTGTCACAATAAAATACATGGTGAAGAAAAGTCTCTCGTATTATTCAATCAATGTAATTTATTGCTTAATTAACCATTAGTACTTATTTAAAATGTATTTATTACAGATTTAAGTGAAATTTTGTAAATTATTTTTGGTTGTTAAAATTGCTGGTCATAACACACTTACGATCATGCCGTAGATAGTCATTAAGAATTTGGAACAGCGGGAAAGAAGCCCAAGTATCCGGTGGTTGTTCGCCCAAAACACGATCCATGTCCACAGCGAATAGAGCCCAGAAGATTTCTGCGTGTTCCTCGAGAAGTTCCGAAAACCACGCAAAGGCCTGTCCAAAGATTTCATAGTCTTATGATACATGACTAATTAATTATTTATAGAAAAAAAAGTTGTCTAAAACAACTTTAAAAACCTTACCTTTTAAAATTATAAATCAAATTTTCAAATTAAAAAAAAGCTTTTTTTTTAATTTTTGAAAATTTCTCTATATGAAAATATAGTTTGTGAGATATGCACCATCATAGCGCCATCTATCGGTCACTAGAGATACCTCTACAATCTTTTAACAGTAATACTTTCTTTTAGATACATTTCTATCTTTAAGTTACAAGTTCAAATATAAAAAGATATATTTTTTTTATTTTTTGAAAATTCGATTTTTATTCAAGCCCATGCAACTATATACACCTAACTAAATTTGTTAATTTGAAGTGAGGATAATTACTGAAATATTAACACCAAGATTACAATTAGAGATGTGACACGTATCGGAATGAGAGTAAACCTTTCAGCAAATAGCACTAGACGCTACTGAAAAATAATGCCTGAAAAAAAAGTTCCGTATGGGACTTGTCAAGCCAGCTTTTCTAAACCCAGCTATCTACCATTGTTTTGTGTGCATTATGTTTCACTCCCAAAATCTTCATCACTCGTGTCTTTTAAATCAATTTTTTTAAATGTTTGTGCTGTCTTGTCTTGTCTATAACATCCATACAAGATAATGCATAATAGTCCAATCAATGAACTTTTTTTAAAAAAAAAAGTTCTAAACAGGACAAAAAAAATACAGTCGTTTTTTTTTTTAAAATAACTCGAAAAGTTATGAACTGAATTAAACTAAACAAAAACGAATCTGTACACGAAACCGTCACATCTCTTAGGCTTGTATTCATAAACTACCCTCGAACATATTTAGAACGTGCGTCCCTTTACAAGTAGATACCTTGCTTGCTTAACCCTAGAACTACCAACCCGCCAATATGACCGATGTCAAAAATTCTTCACAAGACTTCTATGTAAAACCTTACTCGGCATTTTTTTGTAAACGAGTCAATTTTTTACAATTCCACAATAAATTGAATTGTATTTAATAGTTTGCAAGCACAAGTAAGAATAGGTCATATTGACCGGCTGGTAGTTGAAGTGTTAAGCTTAGTTTCTGAATACAAGCCTTAAACTACAACTTGCAAAATCTTACTGAATGTGCGAGCAGGAAAAATATATGTAATGCTTTAAGAGTGAGCGAGCACGCGATATGGTCTTTCTGTTCACAAGTTCATAATCTCGTATTTATAAATAAATGATTAACTTCAGATACACGTGTTACACAGTGCTATTGAGAATTAAAAATACAATGACCTTTATGTTACTCTAGCAATAAATACTATATAAGCAAGTGCTAAGAAAGAAAATAAAGAAAAGACTTCTCATCTGCACGGAACAATTGGACTTTCGTCAATACAAGAAAAGATACATCAAAAAATATACGTACGAAAAATCGTGCCCAAAAAACAAGGCCTATTTATTTCAAATTTAACTTTACATATTTTATTAAGTATATATTTTATATTATGAATTAATTAATAACACCAGTTTTTACGTTCGCTATTTAAAAAATATAGTTTGTGAGATATACACCTTCTTAGCGACATCTATCGGTCACTGGAGACAGTGGCGGCCTTTGGGGGTGGCGAACGGGGCAATCGCCCAGGGCCTCGCTCTTGCAGGGGCCTCGCGCAACAACCCAAGCAAATTAAAAAAAATATAGATATATAGAACATATACTATGTGATATTGATAAACATGTAAAAACACAAATTTTATTTAATCGTATAACTTTAGTATTTCTTCTCAAATATGACAAACACCTAAACCAAATAACCAGATCTACTTTCGCACAGATACTTACTTTACAAGAAGGATATAGGGCCTCGCAAAGACCTCGCAATCGGTAAGCGACTGGAGATACCTCTACAATCGTTTAACAATACTACTATATTTCAGATACCACTGACTGGAGATACCTCTACAATCGTTTAACAATACTACTATATTTCAGATACACTAATAAAACATTCAAAAAATATCAATGTAAACCATTATTTTTAAGTTACTGTATAAGCTTGGCAGTACTGAACGCTCATAAACCGTCTAACTAACTCTACATTAATTTAAATTAGTACCAATTATAATAAGTATGTACTTTAATCACTGGGATTTAATTAGATAGCAAGAATTTTAACTACAAATAAAACCGTTCAAGCCACTCATATTCATACAATAAAGATTTTTTTGCAACGATGTATAAACTAGTATACTAGAAAGAAATAGTAGTAATAAAAAAGTATAAGTTAGAAAGGGAAAGAGAGATACGCTACAATTCCTAATTCCCACATAGACCCTTTAGGCCAGTGTTTCCCAACCTTTTTTTGTGTCATGCCCCACCTTAGCCTTTCTAAAATTCTTATGCGTCCCTATGTAACCAAAGTTGATATTTTGGTCTCGTCAAGCGAAATTATACCTAATAATTATTTCCTGCAATTATTTAAGAATTCGTTAAATTTGGCTCCGAAATCTAGTATTGCATTTAAATGGCTCAGAGCGACGGTTAAACTCGTGTCGAGTCCATTTTCGAACCGCTTTGGGCTCATAGTTTGAATATGCGAGATTTTAAAGAGACATATGACGAGAAGAAATTATACGGAACTCTCCAATTATAACTAGTAAGGGGTCATTCAAGTATTACGTAAGCGCTTGAGGGGGGCGGGGGAGTCTTTGCTTTGCTTATTTTTGATGACATGGTGGGTGGGGGGGTCGATATCGTGATTACGTCAGCAATTATATCAATAAAAAAAAAGAATACATTAAAAGAAAAATGCATATAGGTACCAATGATTACGTAAGTATGGGAGGAGGAGGAGGAGGGGGGGGGGTGCTTACTTTTGCTGACAAGGTGAAGGGGGGGGGAATAATTGTAAAAAATCTGCTTACGTAATACTTGAATGGCCCCTAAAATCAAAAACGAAAATTCCTAAAACTGGTGTTATTAAACAATGATCGCATTAAAAACGCATGCAAAATGTTTGTTTCAAATGATTTTCTGTTACCATTAAAGCAATTAAGACTTGCCCAAGCTAATGTTCATATTTTACGATGATCATCTTAGCTATTTCGCTTCACAATTCTAGCATCATTTAAATGGGTATATCGTGATAATTAACTATCAGTGAAGTATGGGATAATCGAGTGATGTTTATTTTTTACATGTGAATCGATCAGAAAGTTATTTTGTAGTTACATTTTTATCCGTGTCCGATTTCGATTGATAAACCTGCGAAGAAATAAATATGAAACAGTCGTTCGTTTTAATAGATAGATACCTATATATATATATATTTTGAATACAAAATTGGCGGTTATAAAAGCCAACATTATGTCAGCCTTCTCGCGATTTACAAGTTTAAGAAAACTTCTACGAAATACTTATGATTTAACCCTAGAAGATATACTATAGTTTATAGTCAAGCATAGATTCATTAAGTAGAGTTCAAAACTTCAAATGTCACTCAGCCGTACGAAACAAAATAGACCAATCACATGCTTCAAACTTATTGACGTGATTTTTGACCAATGATAATAATCCATTGCAACTGTCTACTGTCACCTTGTTGTCATTACATTCTGTTACACGCATTTATAAGAAATCGTTTCAATCGTTACTTATTAATGTATAAATAACAAATAGATGTAACTGAATATTTGATATATAAGTATATGCAACATATTACTATTTTATTTTGATTACTGTCTAATGGTTGTCGTGTTTAAAGATTTATTATTTATTAGTAAATAATTTTTACTGCATAAAATGGAATAAAATGCGTTTAAGTAATGATCAGTGGGCTTATCACGAATTTTATGGAATAAAAGTTCGCTTTATGGAAATTTGAGCAATGATCTACAATATTTTAGATACTTTTTGTTATTGCTGGTGCTCGTTAGTCTTTAGTAAAAATTCATGATCCCGATTGCTAACGGATCCATTTTATTTGACAGCTCGATTCGTAAATTCGTGATAAGCCCACAAGTGATCACAGATCAAACTAGGTTCAAGTGTTATTTCATATACTATTAATATCATATTATATGAAATTATTAATATCTCTATGAAGCCTTTTTGGTTCATACATTTTTTTCATTGACATTTAGACCGATGTACAACGGAATTAGTACAGTTAACTCATCTGTTGACTGCGTTCGTTTATTAGGTGTAAATATATCGTAGAAGTTTTCTTTCAAGAAACGCAACCTAATATTTAAATAGCGATAGGATAGAAGGGTGCTAAGTGTACATCGATAAGTAAAACTTTATAAACGACAGTCAGAAGAGAAAGAAGAAGAAGACATTAAAACAATTACACAAAGAAGTCCTTACAAAGTTTTACATATACATAAATCACGACATTTAGTACTCAAAACAACACAGTACATTATTTTGAAATATAAAGAGGCTTTGATACTTGTAATGCAGAGAAAACTTTGGGGATTTTTTTACATTAACCTAGCATATGACCACACTCCATCTGATGTTAAACTAGAGTATGGTCCATGAGCGAAGGCAATTGTTACTACAGATGTCCCAGTACAAAGGAGACGAATGTGCTCTGTAATGTAAATGAACTCTCTCTCTCACGTCAACATTTTGTGCATGTGAGATACAAAATTTGTTAGCGCCATCTACCGGTTACTGTCGTAATTAGTGTCGTTTTCTTACAAAGAACCTCATTAAATGAAAAATAAAATTAATATTTAATCGTGTTTTTAGTATATATATTAAATTATTAAACATATTATATTTGCGTATTAAATTGTGTGTAAAGCGAAAATTTTGTACATGTGAGATATAAAATTTATTAGCGCCACCTATCGGTCACGTCGTAGTTACGACACAAATTCCCTATTTTCTTGTTCCCTATTTTCTCTTCACATTAAATAAGAAATCTCTGCATTTGTATTTCATTTCTGAAGCCTTTATATACCAAAATTCAGTCAAAAGGTCTATCATAAATCACACATACCTCGGCATAATGTTCTTCATTTTGTCGTAATAGATCCACGCATAATTCAGCCAAGCGTATCAGATCGTCTAATTTCTTTGCTGGAGTCACCATTGTGTCACCTCTCAGATCCTCTAGGGAACAAATACAAACAAGCACAATAAATATAAAATCAAACATTAAACGAAGGCAGATAAAAAAAGGTTTAAGACATTTATTTTCTCAAAAATAATTACAGCAATTCACTTAATTGAGACAAAAAAATAAATAATAATAATTATAAACAAACATAACGTACGTAGAATATTGACAACTTCATCACAAGGCACTCAAACCCATTATATGTTTTTTTTAAATCATATTTAAATTTAATTATATTTTTAATATATTATCTAAATCTACCTTCAATATTAGCTTGCTGACTTAAAGTTGTGTAATTCAACAAGGCAGCATTTTCCAAACTTGTCTGTATCATCGCCCGGACTTCTTCTGGAGCTACTGGTGTCACCACATCTTTCATTAGAACACGCTCTAACAATGATAGTGTCGCCTGTAACACATACGAAGTAGATGTTAGATCCTCATTTTTCAGAGGCAGTGTGATACATAACTATCCAACGCCATCTAGTGTTGTGTAACTGCAAATTAAAGATATATGGACCGCTCGTATTATATCTAAGTAAGATTTATTTTTCAGTAAATATATATTCAGACATTAGTACAAAAAATAGAAAGGAAATTATTTTGCGTATAATTCTCGCTACATTAGGTCGATGAAGGAAAATAACCTACACCAACATGCAATAACTTGTCTCGACGCGTTTCGTCATTTTACGTATCCTGATGGTGCTACGTGAAGTGGCGAAACGCATCGGGACAAGTTATTGAATGTTGGTGGAGGTTATTTTCCTCCATCGACCTAATGTAGCGAGAATTATAAGTAAAATAATTGCCTTTAATGTGGATTTCCTGAAACAACCAATTACAAGGAATAGAGTTGGATACGCAGGTTTATACATACGGTTTCACTGTGAACTCAGTAGCATAGTCAGAAGCTTCTTCCAAACAAAAATACCAATCGAAGACCAACCCTTTGTAACCTTTCCAGCCATACCTTAAGAGCACCCTCAGGCCGACCAAAAGGAAACGCGTATCTGAAGTTTGTAATCTGCTGCTGCAACAACGCCTTCAGCCTCTCCTTAATCTCAGCAAACTTCTCCTTCTCTTGCACCGTAATGCTGCCAACTCCGTCTGGCCTGCCAGGCAACGTCGCGGTACTGTAAATCATCTATTTTGCAGTCCAGGGTACACTACACTTAGGAGCGGACCTTTTCCCTGAAGATTGGGAACATAGAGGGGATCATGCTTGAAGCATACATTTATAGGGGTCAGTCCCATGCTCAGAAGTATAGAGTACTGTATTGACATTCATGCCTATAAGATTAAGTTTATAGTATGGTAATAATAGATCATGCTTTGATTAACACAGAAGGCGTTTAAGCATGGATTTATAAGTACAAAGTAGCTTAGGAGGTAAGACTGTATGAACTTTAACGTAGTCTATCATCTAACGGTTACTTTTCTAAAATATTCCATAATATTTAAAGTCAAAATAACCACGAAAAAGTCCAACAACCAACATGCACTGAAAACATCGAAGGAAAGGATTGGAAGGGAAATAAAAAAGGAAATTGACTCACCTGTTACCATGGACATGACTCGCGCAAAATGCGAACGAGTAATGCATTAGGGTTGGATCTACCGTTTGTGTGATGCTTTCAGCAACGTCTAGAAGATCAGAGAGGTAGCAGAGGTGACGGAAGCAACCGCGGACGCCGTATCGAGCGCAATATTCGTCTAATACGAACACTTGACCGGGAGAGAACCAACCCTGCGGATAATTTGCTATATTTTAGTCCTCAAAGGTAAGCTTGGTATCCAGCATTTCTCTGGAGGTAAAAAACCTATGCGATTTTCAGGATTAGCTTGGCTTAAGTACTGCAATCTGGATATATTAAGCTATATGCTTTTTCAGACTGAGCACTAACCAAAGAGCAGTAAGGATCTTGCAACCGGTATTTCAGCGTCATTGATTGCAACAAACAGAACAGCTGATGATGATCGTACTGGCACGGATCCGCCTGAATGTAGTCCTCCATTCCATGTTTACGAGCTTTGTCTGCATCTGAGAGAGATAGTATTTTATTTTAAAGAAGATTTGGTGAAGATCACAAATCCAATCCGGAAGCTGCTTCAACGATGTTTTTTTATGATGATTCTGCTTCATCTAAAACTACAGCTGTTCCATAATGAGGTTTCGTTTTCAAAACTGGTACTGACCTCCCATAATCTTATGATGAGTATCACTTGTCGTCGGTGGTGTGGGCTTGTGACTCTGCCCAGTTGCTCTATACAACGCCATCACCCACAAATGACACTCATTTTCGTCACCAACTCCCATCAGGACTGATTCTCCATCACGGACGGCATTCATGAAGTATTTTGCACCTTCCAATTCTGCATTAAGATGTAATATAATATATATAATATTATATTTTATTGTATTCTATTATATTCTATTGTAGTTCTAAGTTGAAATAATTAAACCATTGGCCGCCTTTATTTTGACTATTTTAATGTCTAATAAAGCGCAAAAATATTTTTTATTAGTGCATAAGCATAATCATTTGCTAATATTTATTATTTTCGTTCTATATTAGTTAGGGTTGACACTATCAAAGGTCAAATGGCCTAAATGTTTTACTTATCAAAACTAAAAAGGTTATATTGGGTAGAAATAGGTTACATACCTTGTCCAACCATCAATTGGGCTGAAAGTGAAATAAAATATATTAATTTAACTGTATTTTATAGTGGACTTTATTAGGTTCCACCTAATGTAACCATATGGGAAGATATAGATATAAAAAGGGTTTTTAGGTCCAAAATGACACACAATGATGAGGTAGGTATATAACAGCTATAAAAGAAATTGTTTGCGATTCTATATTTTTTCTAGATTTGGAAGGGAAAAGTTTGAATACCCCTAGAAATTTCACAACTCTGGGAGGTAAGTTAAAGCGCATTATGATAAAGCCCAAAACATGTGTTCTTTACTCATTTTCTGTTTCTCACTACAATAAACATTGTCTTATGTCGACCGCTATTTTGGGTTAAAATAAAAATTACTTTGAGATCCGAGTCATAATTTCCTTGTCGAAAGATTTTTCTAGGGGTTCTTGGAGAAAAATTGTTCATATTAGAACAACTCACCGCTAGCCAGTTCGATGTAATCGACAGTAAACCCATCTAGCTGCATCATCTCAGCTGGCTCCGACTTCTTATCTTTGTAAGAGCATAACGCGAAGGTATACTGGCTTACCTGGACCAGCACCATATAACGTCTCTTCCACTTCCTCCATACGTTCTTACCAATAACGTGGAGGTATCTGTAAAATTTATAATTAACAAATCCACGATTACCGTGCCGTTTATTTTAAGCTAATACTTTGAGACCTTTATAGCTGCTATGAAATGAATACGATAGCAAGTAACCAAATTTGGGACGAATATTTATTATTGTCTGCACTGGAGATTGAACCTTATATCTTTATATATTGTCTGACTCTAACTTATTGAAGCACTATAACATGATATATAAATAAAATAATATATCCCCAAAGAGATTTTTTTATGGTTATTTTTATCTTACTTACCCACAATGTTTCATGTTAAGCGGTTTATCCATTCTGCAGGCAATTTTGATTCTCAAATCTTGGTCTGGTAAATTTTTTGGTACAGTCATGCGATGCCATTCTGGAGCCTGGATACGAAAGGTGGGTAGACATGAGTTACAGAGAATAAGATATTGCAGATTTATAATAGGTAGATAAATTTCTAATATAACACGTAAGAAACAACGTTGCCCATTGAAAATTTTCCCAACATTTTTATTTTATTAAAATTACCCCTTACTATGGGAAAGCAACTTTACTGGCAACACTGATAACATGAAATGTCATTAATTTTATTCTATTTACGACACCCACATGAATTCTATTGTAAAAATAATATTATATTTGTTTAAAATCTGCGCGCTAAATCGCCGGGTGTTATAAACATGATAGGGTCTACAAAATCGCAATTTTACAGGAAAGCGATTTAAAGTTGTTATTGTGCATAGTTTGTTTGTGTAGAATTGGTCAGAAACCATTGAGATTTTGTTCTGTACTCCACGTACCTTACTTGACAGAGGAGTGGGTCTGAGTAGCACTTTACCAAGCTCCTTATCTTCAAGTGCGAGTACACCTGGGTTTTCCGTGTACAACTTTACCTTGACTGCTGGTAACGGCTGTGTAGTACTGAAGTCGCCTTGGGTATCCCACCTATATTTTTAGGAAAAAGGTTGGTTAAATTCACCAGTGGATTTATAATGCCCTAGTCGGGGCTAATGCCCAGGGCGGCAAATTTTCCAGGCCGGCAAAATTTGGAAAGTGTAAAAAAAAATTCCAAGCTTTTCAAGATTTTTCAATATAATTGATTAATTCTTTTAATTAATAAAATAAATCCGGCCCTGGTTAAATTGATTTTGTTTTGTTAATTTAACGACTCGCATAGCAACAATTCAAATTGTGTTCCATTTCGTTGTTCTTTTGTTTTTCATTCATTCTAGTTGCTTGCTTTACTCTAGTATTAAGAATTTATCGCGGTCATAAAATTCCCTTATTTCAGTACAACTTTTAACCTTTAACTACTGAGGTGGATTTAATTTCACGTAAACACTGATGTGGGCGCCTCAGAGTCCCATACATATATGTGCTTGTATTTAAAATCCTTAGGGTTTTAAGGGTTTAGTATTTAATATTTAGCTTCAATGGATGCAATTAAAATAAATAAAATTATTTTAAAAACTAATTAGAGAAATTTTATTTTCTCAAAACCTGTGAGGCCCCCACCTTAGTAGTTAAGGTTAAAGGTAATAACTGTTTTTCTTCTTGTACAATACTTTACGTACATAGGTTTTGATGCCTCGGCTTGATCTGTCTGCAGTTTATCCCCACCTTCGACCTCCATAGTGCAGTAAACAATGCGATTCGGTGCTAATGATTTAAGACCCTTTACTTCCATTACAACTACCTATAACATTAGCACGTATATAAGAACATTAATTATATAGGTGTATGCAACTTTGTCAATAAGTTTTACAGCAGAGGAATATATTGATCTCCCCCCTTCTCCCCTTTCCCCTCTCCCACTTCACCCCTCTCATACCAAAATAATCATTTAAAAAACAACTATAACAAACGTATACCTGAAAAAATCGAGTCACCTAAATTTTTTTGTCCTTTCATAAAGTAAATTATCATTTTGTGAATAACGTCGTGCCTACGGCTAGGTTACTTTAATTTTATTATTTGTGTTCTGTTCCGTTCTTCCAATGCAATCCTGGATAGGAGTAAAAGAGACAGTGGTATTACCTCGATTTGGAATGTAAGTACTACGTCCATTTTAGTTAATTGAGTGTCGACATCCCCGGAATCACCTTCACCTGTCAGTTTATTTGCTAGAGAACCTTGGGATCTGAAACATAGTTGCTTACTCAGCCTTGGACTTGGATCTGGACCCGCATTTGATCTTTAATAGCCAAAAAAACGCCGCCCGTATTTAAAAATTACCACCACCACCGGTCATCACCACAAATGATATTAAATACCACATACAAATGAGGAATACAGGTGGGTATAGGTTTCAAACATTAAGGACGGTATACAAAGGTATTTTTCGGAATCAACCAATCACCAAGGTCCAAAAATGAACAAGCATAACAAGGGGAAACTTTACTAAACAACTGTACTATATATATTAAGTAAATGTCTGTTTCCACTAACAATCTCCATATTACACTTGAAGTTAAGCTAACATACACTCGAACCTCGCATAACGAGAATAATTCATTCCAAAGTCTTACTCGTTAAGCGAAACAATCTTAACTAGCTAGCGCAGTTCTAAATACATACTGATGTAGCAATAGCACGATTCGGGGATTCCCCTATCCACATAACTCATTAAGTGAGCTACTATTTTACTATTTGCTCGTTATGCGAGGTACTCGTTATGCGAGGTTCGAGTGTATACCTTACATTGTAAGCAATATCCAGCCTTGTTGAGTTGTTAGTGAAAAAAGCATTTCTACATTATAAATTGGCACTTAGCTAAGCTTATAGTGGGGTTAAAATATGAGGTGATACTACAATTCTAAGGCTCGCATTTAGAAATTACGTTCAAGCATAGACTCATTGAGTAGAGTTCAAAGATCGAAATGTCACACTGTTTGATAATCCATTACAACTGTCTACTGTCACCTAACTGTCATTACGTTCTGTTACACGCATTTATAAGAAATCGTTACTTATTAATATATAAATAAAAAACAGAAAGGAAAAAATGCGAATTAACGTTTAAATTGAATATTTGGTATACAAATATATGCAACATATTACTATTTTATTTTGATTACTGTCTAATGGTTGTAGTGTTTAACACTAGATTTACCAGACCAGTCAAAATGGCTGGTCTTGCAAGATCAAATTAAAATTCCTACTGCGTGTAACATTTTCTTTAATTCTTCTAATCTTCTTTAATTTATAACAGAAGAATTAGTTTTATGAATTTTATATTATTTTATGTTATTGTTTATTATTTATTTACTTCATAAATTACATTTAAGTAATGATCAAACTACGCTCGAGTATTATTTCTAAGTACGAGCCTAAGGCTTGAGAAGAGGATACCCGGTTACTCCCTACGCGACTAGGTTACTTCACGGTTTAAATATAATTATTGCAAATATTATATAATTGTTTTTGTTTATATTACATGACACCACATCTGTGGGCTTATCACGAATTTTAGTCTGGCTTTCGAACCGAGTTCGCTTCAAGCGATTTGTATGGAAATTTGGAATTTGGATTTGGAACTACAATATTTTAATTACTTTTTGTTAATTTTCGAACGTCTCGATCTTTCGTTCATTTGATAGATTGCTGGTGCTCGTTAGTCGTTAGTAAAAATTCATGATCCCGATTGCTAACGGATCCGTTTTACTTGTGACAGCTCGGTTCGAAAGCCAGACTAAATTCGTGATAAGCCCACTGGATATCTTTGCCGAGAAATTAAGTAAAAGAATTAAGGCATGTCAAGTCTTTTGCGACTGAATTTCAATTTATTTTAGGAATGTTTTTATTTAATGATATAATTTATTTTGATATTAATTGGTATGGCATTTTTTTTTATTGAAAGCCCAGCATATGACCACACTCCACCTGATGTTAAGCTAGAGTGCGATCCAAGAGCATAGACAACTGTTACCACAGACAACAGTCGACTCCACTATGCCGGCTTGAGGAGACGAATGTGATCTGTCCAAATTGACAGGGCACACTCCTCTCGTTATCCCGGCTACTTCCAAGCTGATCCCAAAACGCGACTAGGTCACTTCACGGGTGTTGCCTGCCTACCACTCTTTAACATATTATTTTATTTATATTTAGAGATTTTATTGTTGTTATTTCTAATTATATTGTCATAAAATTAACTCTGTTATAAAATTGTCTATTGGAGCAATCAGTTAGGCTATGTAAATAATTTTAAATGATGATGTTTAAGTATTAGAAAAAAAATACAAAGTAGGTATTGATGAAAAAGGTTGTGTGATTTTCAAAATATATATTATCTTATTAAAACTGTTAAAAGCCTACAAAGTAATAGCGAATTAGCGTGAAAAGTATTGTGATATTTTCAGTAAAAAAAAACTAACCTATATAAAAACTACTCTGTAATTTTATTGTAGGTATATTTAAAAAAACCATTAATATGTACCTAATGGCTAAGCTAATTATTAATTAGCGGGAAGCGAGTAGCCTAAATTTTCTAAAAATACCTTCCTCTATTTTTACTTTTAGTAAAGCTTGAAAATAGCTTTGAAATAGCTTGCTTTTGTATTTAAATAGTGAATCAGCGTGTTTTCTGAGATTAAGCTATTTGATAAGAGTAAAAATGTAATTAAAAACGAATCGTGTGTAGGCTGTAGCAATTGTCCTATATTTTATTAATCTGCCTGAATACATGCGTGACGTGTGACCCTTGCCTTTTTAATAAAAACTCTCGAATACAAACGGTAATTATGAATTTAATCCGATATCAAAAATCGTATATCCCTACTAATATTATAAATGTGAATGTGAGTTTGTTTGTTACGTTTTCACGCAACAACTACTTAACCGATCATCATGAAACTTTGTACACATATTTTTGGTGGCTAGAAGTAACATAGTATACTTTTTATTAAAAAATTTATTATTTTTTTCAGTTGTTATAATTCAAAATTATTTATTTTTGTTACAGTGAAGTATATTTTAACATTTGTTGTAATTCAATAAAGCATATTTTATGTTTTTGAAACATCATTGTATGTAGTAATTTTTTAAAATTGATAATCCCAGCCAAGCAAGAAAATATAGTTATCATATTGATACATTTCTATTGAAATTATCTCTGATACTCATTTAATGACTTAAATGCGAGCGAAGCCGCGGGTAAAAGCTAGTTTTCAATACAATGACAGCTAAACGTCCTATACCTTCCTATTAGTCATGAAAATATACGATTTATGATATCAAGTAGGTATAATTCACATTTACTGTATGAATGAAAATATGAATGTATGAACATTTTTATAAATTTCCGTATAAAAGCACACACGTCACGCTGAAGAGTAAATACAACCTTCAAACTACGAGCTTTAAAAAAAAATAATTTGTATAAATTCTAAACGTGTTTCCATTTTGTTGTTTTTTTTTTTTAAATTAAAATTACTAAAAAGCTTCTAACACTATAATAATAATTAATATATATTATTAATAATAATAATAATTTACAGGATTGCCTATTGTATAGAGTTGTCATATATATCTATTATAATACTGGGTTAATCGGAGGTAAGATTTATTGGTTATTTTCGTTTGGTTTAAATAGCTTCAAAATATAATTCTCCATCTCATGAAAATGGGTTTTGAGATAATCAATACAACAACGAAAAATGTACACAAACAAACTATGCACAATAACATCTTTAAATTAGAGATGTGCCGATTATGACTTTGGCCGACTAGCAAGTCGGTTGTAAAACTTTAAATCGCTCTCCTATAAAATAGCGATATTTTCGATATCGCTTTAGTTTTTTTTTGCAGCTTGACATGGGACCGAACTTCGCTTGATGTTAAGCTGGAGTATGGTTCATGAGTGGAGACAATGTTTTTTTTCATTTTTTTTAGTATTGAAAAAAAAATGATCAAAAAAATCCTATTTTTTATGTATCTGGTATCTGAATATTATCTAGGTCAGCCATTCTCAAAGTGGTGTTCCGCGGAACCCTAGGGCTAAAATACTGCAAAAAATACCTACCAACGGGAGATTATAAGGTTACATCTAAATATTCCAACTAAATATTACGTAATATTACATTGCAATATGATTATTCATAAATACATATAAATCAGTTTTTTATAATTATATTAAGGCTTTTTCCTTCGCCAAAAAAGTTTGAGAACCGCTGATCTAGGTTATTGGTTTTCATTCAATATGACAACTCTGATCTACCCCATTTATAATGACAAAATGAAGGGTGTTTATTATAATATTTAAGGGTAGACTGAAAGGCCGGGCAGGTGTGGGGTCCTTCTAGACAAGACAGTGCTTAATCTTATCAATTTTATATTTATTACTTGTACTTCCTTTTATTTATACACCCGTCCATGAAAGTGCCAGGGAATAGAAGAACATAAAAATAAGTCACAAAATAATTAGTTAGTTGGTTTTTTTTTTTGGTGAAATTAACGAAATAAACCTTTTTTTATCCTTAGTGACCATAATATTAATAATTTCAGGATTTTCAGACTCTATTAACGATATATTAAAAAAATTATACCGACTAATTCAGTTTTGTTTATTAATTTCTGTCAACTCAATATGATGTTAATTTCACCAAAAATAAGAAATAAATAAAGAAAGAAAGAATGATACATAACACAAGACCATGTTAACGTTTTTGTGCAATCTTTGAAACAATTTTTTTGTACTCGGTAAAACTAAATGTATTTTCATGACCAATGATATTTTTGTTATAAACATTCGTATATTATTTTATCAATAAAGTGCTTCTTTCAATTATAGAATAATGCGTATTCCATATTTAATTAAAAACTGTTTTAAACCATGTTTCAAAATTGTTTCTCAATGGTCTTATATAATAAATTAAAACTTTATTGAAAAAACAAATGAACGCTGAGCAGATTATATTACTAAAGTTATGAGGACATGAAAAACATCACTAACCGTAGTAATTCTACCATACGTCAATAGATGGCGTTAATTAAAATATATCACACATTCTATATTTCGGCAAAAGTTGTAAAGGATAGATATCATACAATCTACACCCAAGTATGTCTGATGGAAACATTTTTTTCCCTAATAAAAATATCTGAACGCTCTTTCAAACAATGTGAGATATATATTTCACTAACGCCATCTACCGGTTACTACACAACATTACAGTTCAAAATTTTTGATTACGACCCTAGTCTTTAGTCTGCACAACGTTCATTAAACCTAATTATTAAATATAATATATACAATAAATATACTGACCTGTGATTATACCGCTTGATTTTATGCAGTCCGTATTTCGAATCAGCTCCACCCTTGGAAACCGGTAGAGACTCCAAGTTTGCCATCAGAAGATTTATTGAGGACTTCAATTCTTCTATGTAAAGCGACTCCATTTCTTTCAGCACAAACTTCGGCATTAATTTTCGATTCTATAGGAAAATTATTTAAAATATGAGATATAGGACGAATCAGCGCCATCTACCGGCCACCAACGGAATTGCTAACAAATAGATTTTAAAATGGCTTTTTTGTCTCCACGTTTTATTTTTACTGAATTCAATGCGTCTAATTTTGAAATAACTTCTGTAAATATTACCTTTTCCATTTCGTTCACTTTCTGCATTCTTCCGTCGAGTTCTCTTCGTATCGCTGCGGCTTGTTCATCTGCTGAATCCAACTGTCAAAATATATTTAAAAGCCTCAATCTCTTGCGCGGTACTAATGTATCTTTCGTAGTACTAACCGAGGCTTGTGATTTTATTCACGTTTGATCTGAATTTAACACTAGATTTAGCTGCTACCTATTTTTTATTTATCCATTTTTCGTAAACCAACAGACAGAAGGTTAAATTTGCAATTATATCTCTTGCAAAAATTCTCTTAAAGAAAACTAACCAAAAGTTTTCTCAAAGGGGTCAAAATGACCCCTTAGCAAATTTAGTGTTAGTATTACTTATATTAATGAGTGTTGATATTGATTAAAACTTCACTACTTCGTACGACGTAGTGACCTGTGAATACTTGTCAAAACTTTCCATCTTAAATGCATTTTGTGCCAGTTAATAAAAAAACAAATGTCATTTATTCTGATTTTAAATAAACAAACCAATAAAGCATTGAAGAGTAACTGATGTTCGAATTTCTTAACTCCGAGGATTTGTTGAAACATGTCGTACAATTGTTCTTTGCTCAGAATACATTCAGCATTCAGGCTTTGTTGTTGAGCTCGTGATGGTCTTTTCAAATCGTCGTCTCCTGGTATGCCTGTGATCAAGGTTGTCTTTTAAATACAATTCATTCAACAACTCAAATTTTAAAGCTCGTATTCAGAAACGCTCAAGCAGTTAATTAACCTTTAAAGATTTTTAAATACAAACACATATATATATGGGTCCCTGAGGCCCCCACGTTAGTGTTTACGCGAAATTAAATCCACCTCAGTAGTTAAAGGTTAAAACGAGATAGTGGAGTGTTTATTTCAGAATCGCGCTTGAGCATAGATTCGATTTTCTTTTGTTTTGGCACTTAACATACTTAAGCACAGATTTTGCATTCAAGTAGATCAAAGTACGCTCGAGTATTTTTGAATACGGATCTAAAATACTTAAAAAAATACGTGTATTTTCTCCAATGATAGCTCCTTAAAACTCAATATTAACTCTAATATACCATATATCTATTCTTACCTCTGTAGCTGTTTATAGAAAAAGTAAACAATAAAAATAATAGTGTTAGTTGTAATGTTAAAAATAGAAAATCTGTTTTTGATTAATTTTAATTTGATTGTGAATTCAAAATTGCGAATGTGAAATTTTCGTGATTTTAAAATAAAACGCGTACTTGATGTAAGAAGTCTTGTCACTATAAGCGTTCTTTGATTAAACAAAAATAAATAGAGTGACCATTCAATCGTGTAGTAACAAACGAAACAGCGATAACTTCAAAAATTTATTCATATTTTTCGCTCATAATTTATTTTGTCAATAGTTACAAGTAACTTAAAAATAACTTTTTTAAGACTCTACGATTGAACAGTTTCTACGATCAAAATTTAAATAACAAAAAAATGTTTAAAAAGCATTTAACACTAGATTTATCAGATCAGTCAAAATGACTGGTCTTGCAAGAACAAATTAAAATTCCTACCGCGCGTGTAACATTTTCTTTAATTCTTCTAATCTTCTTTAATTTATAACAGAAGAATTAGTTTTATGAATTTTATATTATTTTATATATATTTGTAACAAATATATACTTTTTTGGTTTTGGTAGAAATAGGTATATTTAAGCTGGTAAATCTAGTGTTAAAATTAATATTATTTTTAAAAACAGCAATAAAATCACAAGACAAAAGCGTAAAAATTATTAAACTGTAAAATGTATCATATATCATAACATCTTCTTTTTTATTATATTATTTTTATTTACGACTATAAATTTAATAATCGAAGTAGTAAAAATTGTGATATTACTTATTATTCATATTAGGCTGTCACATCCCCTATGCCGGCTTGGGGAGCGTATACCTAATAATATCTGAGGTTATTTGTAGACTAATTAAATATATATGAATGTCTTTTGTTTTTTCTTCTTCCATATATATATTTATTAATTACTAAAACGCACTTTCAAAGCCATAAAATTAACTAATAGATCAAAGAAGATATTATGTTATTATACAATTTAAGAAATATACGTAAGGAGTATTTTTGTTAGATACCTGTTATTCCTGTTTTGTGTAAGAGAGACAGGGAGAGAAACACATAAGAGTGAGACAGAAGCAGGCGACACAATTAGGATACAATCATCTCATTAACTACACACATTGGCTACTGTTTTTGTTTCTGCAATCGACTTAATATATAAATACACCGCTTGTAGTAAAGGAAAGAAGACAAGCTAGATACTATTAATAATTAACAAGGCAACTTTTTATTGTTTAAATAGCTTCAAAATATAATCCACTAAGTCATTAAAAAAATCTGTCAATGGTTTCAGAGATACTCAATACAACTATGTTCTCCTGTAGGTCCTACCATGTTTAATAAGATCCGGTGATTTTTTAAATAATATTTAAATATATAAACCCGTTAAAAATTAACTTATAATGAATATTGACTCATTACAACTAATATAATTAATTGTTTCAGGCGTTACTTTGCGGAAATCCATATTAAAGTAAATTATTTAAAATTATTTTGCTTATAATTCCCGCTACATTACTTCGATGAAGAAAAATATCCTCCACCAACATGCAATAACTTGTCTCGACGCGTTTCGCCACTTCACGTGGTATCATGATGATTCCTTCATTACGACAAATCTAAAAAGAAGACTAGTAGGCTTATCACGAATTTAGTCTGGCTTTCGAATCGAGCTGTCACAAGTAAAACGGATCCGTTAGCAATCGGGATCATGAATTTTTACTAACGACTAACGAGCACCAGCAATCTATCAAATGAACGTTCGAAAATTAAGAAAAAGTATCTAAAATATTGTAGTTCCAAATCCGCACGCGGTGGCGCTGCTCAAATTTCCATACAAATCGCTTGAAGCGAACTTGGTTCGAAAGCCAGACTAAAATTCGTGATAAGCCCATAGATCACGTGTTACAATCGAATGTTAAAAACATGTATATACGTATATATTAAGTCGATTATGAAATAATAGAATACAATTTTATATATAATTTCAATACATTGTAGTTTGTTTTATTGTAATTTTATATCGAGTATATTTTTTATATGACATTTTTGTATTGCTCACAGACAAAATGTGACCTGTTTCAAGTGTTTTATGATTAAAAGTGGTAGTATTGTCTTTATTCTGTTTCTCTTTAAATTTTATCCGATTAGTAATTACATTATGCTCTGTCATAGGCATTACTCTATTACAGGAGTGGCCAAGCTTCTGAAATTTTTCAGGAGCTGCAATTAAATATGTATTTAAAAGGTAAGCAAAAAAAGGTATTAAAAAAACCTTGCTTTTTCATATTTTCAGCAATTTAAAAGACATATTGAAACAAAATATAATAGCACAAAATCGAGAGCCACAAATAATCTTTCAGAGCCACAGGTTAGCCCTCCTCCTCCTCCTCCTCCTCCTCCTCCTCCTCCTCCCCCCCCCACATCCTTCCTCAAATGACATTTGACATAAAACTAAGCCTTTTTAAAAGTAGTGAAAATATATATAAAATTATAAGGTTGAAGGGGAAATACGACATTGATATAGCGAGTTTATTTCAATTGAATATAATACAATTAAGTCTCAAATGAGTATAGAATTGTATAGTATGTTTAAAAATAGTTTGGACAATCTATTTTTAAATTTTTGTTTTATGTAGACATACAAGTAAGTGCCCCCGTCTTCAGTTATTTTATTGCGGGGTGTATGTGTCTGACATTGGACACTCGATAATTTTTTTTTTTTGGACTAAACTTCATAGTTATTGATATTTCAATTATTCAGGTGCTTGTTTTTATACAATAATTGCTCATCAGCGTTAAAGCTTAGCTTAGAATTTCGTATTTCGTTTTTTTGACTCTGAAATTATTCTGAACTTGACACAATTTATTCAAGTAACATAAACAGATAGAACCTTCATTAAATAGGTACTAGATGGGCTGAAAAGTCCCGGGCCTCTCATATAGATGGCGCTATAATCGCAAAATTAGTTATACACTCGTAAAGAGCAACTATTTTAAAGAACTAATGTCAAATTTCATCCATTAGTCTTGAAATGCGAAGTAGATCAAAATATTGGAAGATCATTGGAACAAGTGCATTGATATGGAGAGACTATAGTGAAGACTGAAAACATTTTTCATGAAAAAAATACTCCCATTAATTGTTACAGGTGTTAAGGAATTTGTTTAAAATTATTTTGCTTATAATTCCCGTTACATTAGGTCGATGAAGGAAAATAACCTCCATCAACATTCAATAACTTGTATTGACGGGTTTTGCCACTTCACGTGGCATTATCACACGACAAAAACTTCGCTTTGACAAAAATTACTGTTTTCACTGTTAGGCCCGGGACTTTTTAAGCAAGGTTTTTTTTAAATATTTTGGTTGATAAGACATTTCATTCCTTGAGTATGTTTGTTCGAGGTTCAAAAGTAGTAAACAAAATTATCAAGTGTCCAATAATATTAGAATACTCTGAAATACAACCAATAATCATGCGACACATCTTCCAAATCATTCCCACATATATATAACAAGGAACACTTAGGGGACTTACCTGTTCCCTTCATGATGCAGTCGAATTTAGCTAACCATGATGTGAGCACGGTTTCTTTACTGAGTCCATCAATTTCTGGCAAAGACCTGGAATTATAATAATCCTATCAAGACATTCTTTTGTTTTTTAGTTAACACACAAATAATGTATGTGGTTTGAAATGAAATGAAATGAAAATCGTTTATTAGCATAGGCACTAAAGGCGTGCGCTTGCTCATCGTTAGACTCTATCGTGACTTCGAAAAGGCGTATGGCGAGAAGAATATCACAAGAAACCTATTCGTTTACAAACCTAATTCGCTTTTCGATATTATTCTTAAAAACCTCGCGGAAGTCGTTGTGGGAACATGCACCAGCTTTCACCATCTGCTCAACCCTCTCCGATTTGAGGAAAACATCGTGATAACTTTGGACCGCGTTCTGAAATGCTTCGTCGGCCAATATCTGAGTTTCTCCTTTCAGGAATGCCTGCAAAAAATTTTATTACACTTTATTTATTAAACCCACCAACAAAGTTGCATTAACACGTGATATTATATAAATAAACTAAATGAAATTTCTATTATAGAGTTAAACGACATCACACGGGTTAAAATAGTAAAGACAATAGAATTAAAGAAAATAATAATAATAAATCCTTTATTCCTTTTAAAAATAATAATACTTATAGAATTTAACACATAAGAAACAAATTTAGAGCAATTGGCGATCTTATCACTAAAAGTAATTTCTTCCAGATAACCAATTGTCATAGAAGAAGTAGTAACAGTATTGGGCAATGCAATTTAGATAAATAAAATACATAAATATAAGTAAACTAAATATATATTGAACATACAAATATTATACAGATGGAGAAAGGTATAATGATTTAAGTTTAAGTTTAACACTAGGTTTACGGGACGCGTCAATTTGACGCATTTTGACTTTTATCAGAGAATTACCAAAAACTGTTTAAATTTTTATTTTATCTCTTTGTATGACTTTTATTCATTGATCGAGGGAAATATATATTGAAGTCTATTTTCTTTAAAAGTGTTGAATTACTGAACTTGTGCATGTGGTATACCTATCTCTACGATATGCGTCAAATTGATGCGTTTTGGTAGAAGTAGGTATATAAAAAACGTCCTTATACCTAGTGTTAAAGATAGGGAGAGATGGTGCAGATTTAATAGATAAAGGTAAATCATAGCTTCAACAGTAAAGGAATTTGAGTAGAAGGTTAGTAAACATATGAAAGTGATTGATCATTTTAGACCTCATATTCATCATCTACAGGTCTAAAATACTCACTTGAAATCTAGCAATGATGGTTTCCAGCTGGTTCGATGATAGTTTAGTGTGTCGCCTCGTCATGTCTGTCGGCTGTTTCGCGTTGAAAGGATGCGCGATACATCGTGACACAAACACGTAGAGTTGGAGACGCTTCTTTTTATCTTCTTCTAATTTTTCTATCTTCTCCTGTTATAAAAAGAGACAATAACTTAAGCTAATATAGATTTTGTTTTTTTATTATTAATAAATACATTTAAAATGTACTCTTGTTTTCTGAATACTCTATCCAGTGGCGGCGCTAGACCAAATTAATCGTCGTCGACATCAGTGGGCTTATCACGAATTTTAGTCTGGCTTGGAAATTTGAGCAGCGCCACCGCGTGAGGATTTGGAACTACAATATTTTAGATACTTTTTGTTAATTTTCGAACGTCTCGATCTTTCGTTCATTTGATAGATTGCTGGTGCTCGTTAGTCGTTAGTGAAAAATCATGATCCCGATTGCTAACGGACGGTTTTACTTGTGACAGCTCGTTTCGAAAGCCAGACTAAAGTCGTGATAAGCCCACAGTTTTGCGAAGCTGTCTGTCATTTTTATATATGCAGTATAAAACTATTTGAATTTTTGAAGTTAGGTGTCATTATTATGGTTAGATGCCACTATATTACAGAAGTGTGATAAGCATTGTCTGTTGGCTGAAATATGAAACATCATTAAACTTCATAGTACTCTATATCTTCATAATTACGCAGACGTAGTCGCGGGCAACAGCTAGTAATAAAATAAAACAAGAACCAAATAAAGATTTCAAAAGGGGGAGAGGCGAAGGGGGGGGGGGAATTATTGTTCTAAGCACATGTTGACCAATTTTAAGTACATTTGTTATATTTACCTGTGGATCTTGGTCTTTATCCGATTGGCTTGCTCCGGACGGACTTGGTGACGGAGCTGGGGGCTCACCAGAACTGGCGCTGTTTGTTGACGTACTGAAAATTATATCAACGCTTTCAGCTACGTATTCAAAAATATACTTTTAAATACACTTAGCATATACTTTTATATCAAATGTTATCTATATTTTAATAAGTAACGATTGAAACGATTTCTTATAAATGCGTGTAACAGAACGTAATGATAGCTAGGTGACAGTAGACAGTTGCAATGAATTATTATCATTGGTCAAAAATAACGTCATCAATTTTTCAAGCGTATGATTGCTCTATTTCAGCGGTTCTCAAACTTTTTTGGCGAAGGAAAAGCCTTAATATAATTATAAAAAACTGATTTATATGTATTTATGAATAATCATATTGCAATGTAATATTTAGTTGGAATATTTAGATGTAACCTTATAATCTCCCTTTGGTAGGTATTTTTTGCAGTATTTTAGCCCTAGGGTTCCGCGCAACACACTTTGAGAATGGCTGGTCTATTTTGTTTCGTACGGCTGAGTGACGTTTGAAGTTTTGAACTCTACTCGGTGAATCTATGCTTGGGCGAATTGGTAGGTATAGAATATAATAGCAAGTATTTAAATTATACTCACGCATGTGATGGTGGTGCAAGCGCTGCTTCCCTTTGTCTAGTTGCTGGATGAAGTGGCGCAGAATGGGGTGCGGTTGTCAACGAACTGCTCCCTGTTATTGAAATACATATAATTAATTTATTAAACTAAACTGAATGGAATTTCAATTATAAGATAGGACAACATGCTCTAAGATAATCGAAAACAATGTTAAAATTTAAGAATTAATGAAATTATAATTGTACCTAATTACTATACTAACCCCTACTAATATTCTAAAAGTGAATGTGAGTTTGTTTCTTACGTTTTCACGCAACAACTACTGAACCGATCATCATGAACATATGTACACATATTTTTGGAAGTACTAGTATAAGAAACATAGGATACTATTTGTTATTAAAAAAACAAACAAATTATTTTTTATTATAGTTTCCAATTGATTATAGTAAAATATTGAGCATAGTTCTATTGAAATGATCTCTGATACTTATTTAATGACTTAAATGCAAGCGAAGCCGCGGGTAAAAGCTAGTAAATATATAATTAAGATTTCATTAAAATAAAATTTAAAAAAAAAACAATATAGGTATTACATTTTTTTTTTCATGATTTAGAATTAGTTATATATTATTATGACATTAGTATGTAAGTGGACAATGCCAGTATACAGCAGCTAAATCAAATTAATAATTATTAAATTAATAAATTTATTTCATTTATATTTGTATATGTATTGACGAGTAAAAGCGCTCTATTGGAGCCCATTTGCTAAAAGTAAATAAATAAATAAAAATAATAATAAAAAAATAGCATTTTCATTAGATTTAGAAAGCAAATACGTAACAAACAAACAAATGAAACGAGACCTTTGTTTGCCAAGGCTTACCTGGTAGACCAACAGTAGAACCTCGAGGTATTTCAGGCTTTCCTCTAACAGATGGACGTCCTCCTGCCAATGATCCGGGTGGTGCCACTGAAAGAAATATATTTGTTTATATATTGTTAATATACGAGTATTGATTTGAAATAACTTAAATATAATTCATAATCGTTGAGAAACAATCGTGTTTAAATTAGTACATCTGTAAGCCGTAAGAGGGCGCGCGTGGCATCTAATAATGAGGCATATATTGTTTAACGTATATTATTTTTTAAAAAAAACTAAGAATTAACTAAGTTTATACTATAGAGTAACCATCATATTGGTAAATTATTTCAGGATTTTCAGCTCTACTAACCTTTTTACATACAGTCGAACCTGTATAAGCGAGAATTCTTAATCGCTAAAACAGTTTCTCACTTACGAAGGTTTGGGAGTAGTCACTCTCAGTTATAGAGGTTAAAAAAAGACAAGGAACAAGGCGCTTAAGACAACTTGCGAGTTTTGAGATTTCCATCGTGGGCTTATCACGAATTTAGTCTGGCTTTCGAATCGAGCTGTCACAAGTAAAACGGATCCGTTAGCAATCGGGATCATGAATTTTTACTAACGACCAACGAGAACCAGCAACCTATCAAATGAACGAAAGATCGAGACGTTCGAAAATTAACAAAAAGTATCTAAAATATTGTAGTTACAAATCCGCACGCGGTGGCGCTGCTCAAATTTCCATACAAATCGCTTGAAGCGAACTCGGTTCGAAAGCCAGACTAAAATTCGTGATAAGCCCACAGTTCTCGCCTACCCTCAAACAACAGTGAACAACTATAAAAAATATGTACCTGGCAATTTGGAAGGTTGCTTCCTATGATCATCATCACTGTCTTCCTCGGATGAGCTTGGATCGATCATCTTGTTCTATCTAAACAATAGAAATGAATAAATATACATTAGTCCTATTAACAAAGTCGAAGTTAAAACTTTAGCAATTTTCGATTGTTTTTATTGTTAAAATAGCTTCTAAATATAATTCTCCATACCCAATGATTTCTGAAATACTCAATACAACAACGAAGAATCTACACAAACAAACTATGCACAATGACAACTTTAAATCGTACAAGTATGTTATGGATATGTTATGAAAGCATATGCACTAAAGGCGTGCACTTGCTCATCGTTAGACTCTACAATGGCTTCGGAAAGGCGTATGACGAGAAGAATACCATAAGAAACTCGTCAAACTTAAATACTTAAATAAAATTGATAGATATTATTAGAATTATAATATTTGTTTTAGGTCTGAGCGTTCTGTTTGTCTTCTATTTGTCCTGATACCCATTGTACAATAGTATAGTATAACGTCGTAAATATATTTAACACTAGAACTACCAACCGGTCAATATGACCGATTTCAAAAATTTTTCACAAGGCTTTTATGTAAAACCTTACTCATTATTTTCTGTAAACGATTCTATTTTTTACAATTCTACAATAAACACTTTGCAAGTTCAAGTCATCCGGTCATTTTGGTTAGTAAAAATGGGTAATATTGAACGGCTGGTAGGTCTAGTGTTAATACTTTATTAGGGCTCTTACCCATAGAGGCTAAAATAAATGAAGAGTCAGGGTCTATATTTTAGCTTTAGTATTCTTTGGCACTGAGCCAAGTCTGCTACATCGATGAAAAGCAGGGTAGGTACTACAAAATTATGTAACATCTGTGTGGCCTTGATATTTGCTTAAATAGAGTCCACAACTCACATTCATTTCTTATTGGACTCCATATGGTAGTTACAAAATTATTCAAAAAGTATTAGATATATCGAAAAATAACTCATTTTATAGTTTTTGTTTATTTGATAGTGATTCCAGGTTTGTTATTTATGTAATTAGTTGTTTCAGGCGTTACTTTGCGGAAATCCATATTAAAGGAAAAAGTCGTTGAAGCGAAGCCGAAGCGACCGCACGTATCCTGATGATGCCACGTGAAATGGTGAAACGCGTCGAGACAAATTACTGAATGTTGTAGCGGGAATTATAAGCAAAATAATTTTGAACAATTTCCTTGTTATTTATGTATTTGTTATATTCATATATGAGATTATATGCCTATATATGTACATATATTTAATTTATCGTTTCGTTAGATTTATAACCATTGCCTGTGTTGCCTCTATCCTAAGCATAGAATGTCTTAATTTGAAGTCAATGTATTGTGAATATATGTATAACTAGCTTTTGCCCGCGGCTTCGCTCGCGTTAAGAAGTATTAATAATTAGGTATAGTATTTGCGGCTTAATTTTTGTTTAGCGTGTGTAAAAACGTCTTCATCATAGTAACTCCAATCTTTAATTTCAGTTCAATCAGTCGAAAATCTAAGAAGATTTATACAAACTTTCATCCTCTATTTTATCCCCTTGGGGGTGGAATTTATCAAAATCCTTTCTTAGCGGATGCCTACGTCATAACATCTACCTGCATGCCAAATTTCAGCCCGATCCGTCCAGTGATTTGGGCTGTGCGTTGATAGATCACTAAGTCAGTCAGTCAGTCAGTCACCTTTGAGTTTTATATATTTAGAAGAGAAGATTTATTTATTTATTTATTACACACATTATTTAGTAAATCACTTCTTTGATTGAACACACCAACCAGTAGTTTTTACACAAGAACAAGGGCGTAAACATGCCAGTAAGCTAACCTTGACGCACAAAAATAGTTACAATTAAGTTGGTAAGATTGGAGCCCACTGTCTATATAAACACGGAATACACTAGATCAGCGTTTCCCAACCTTTTTTGTCGCATGTCCCACCTTATGTAACCAAAAACCCAGTTGATATTTTAGTCTCGTCAAGCAAAATTATACCTAATAGTTATTCACCGCAATTATTTAACAATTCGCTTTTTTCGTTAAATTTGGCACCGAAATCTAGTATTGCATTTAAATGGCCCGAAGCGAAAGGGTTAAACTCTTGTTGAGTCCATTATCGAATTGCCCCCCTTAACAATCAAATTGCCCCCACTTTGGGAAACACTGCACTAGATTCTTCATGTTTTATCTAAACATGGTAAAGAAAAGCATGTAGTAAGAAAAACATTGTTTTAAATCTGTAAAGTAACCCAGCGTGTGCATAATTTTAGATCACAGTTTGGTTTTTAAAAATAAGGTCAACATTTTTTTCTTTCTCTATATATTATAGCTATATATCTTTTTTGCATAAATAAATTATCAGTCCGCTCTAATCGCTCATAATTACGCACATGAAGTACATAATATTTTCCACGTAAAAAGAAATACTCGATAAATTAACTCGCCTGTAACACGAGCGGGCAATAATAGCGTGCGTTCACGTTAACCGATAATAATATAATTTCCTGAAAAAAAGGCATTTTTAGGGATTCGTAAGTCTGTGAGGGATATTAAGGCTTTAAAAATAAATATCTGTCAAAGCCTTGATTATAGAGCAGGGCATGTAACTATCTTATTGTTTGAAATAAATAAATTCTTATAACTTGTTTGTATCAGGCGTTACTTTCCGGAAATCCATATTAAAGGAAATTATTTAAAATTATTTTGCTTATAATTTCCGCTACAACATTCAGTAATTTGTCCCGACGCGTTTCGCCACTTCACGTGGCATCATCAGGATACGTGCGGTCGTTTCGGCTTCGCTTCAACGACATTTAATAATTTTAAATAATTTCCTTTAAATAAATTCTTTATTGCAATAATCGGCATCATCTACTAGCTAACCTTTGTCGATGTGAGCGGTGATATTTGGTGCAATGTGAAGAAAAAAAATTAAATCTACACAATACATACATTACATAAAATAATAATATATACTTAAATATATACATATTGTTTCATTGGATATCCTTACTAATATTATAAATGTGAATGTGAGTTTGTTTGTTACCTTTTCACGCAACAACTACTTAACCAATCATCATGAAACTTTGTACACATATTTTTGGAGGTACTAGAAGTAACATAGGAGACTTTTTATTTAAAAAAAATATATATGTTTTACTATAATTTCCAACTGACTATAGTTACAGATGTTTGGAATCATATTGATTCATTTCTATTGAAATAATGCGAGCGAAGCTAGTTAAAAATAAATGTATTTAAAAATGGAATGTGTTAGTGTTTAGTTACGGAACCCTATATTCAAACAGAAACCTAAACTTACGCTTAGCCGTTTATTTTTTCATAGCGAAATTAATAAGTGCTCGCGTTTAGTTGCGTTTCAATCGATATCGTCCCCTCTTTGTTAAAACTTATATATTACTAGCTTTTACCCGCGGCTTCGCTCGTAAGTCATTAAATAAGTATCTGAAATCATTTCAATAGAAATGAATCAATATGATACTTATATTTTCTTGCTTGACTGGGATTATCAATTTTTAAAAATTCCTACACACGATGATTAGATACGATGAAAAAGGTTATTTTTTTCATGAGTAATAGAATTTTTTTCGACATTGATAAGTTATTATTTTTATTTTATTTATATTTTGACATTTTATTAGTACAGTAATACCCCGCTTTACGCGACCCTGTTATGCGTGGTTTCACTATAACGCGAAATTCAAATTTATTATTAAATTACGCGAAACAGTGCGTGCGTATAAACATAATATAGTCATACGACTTCTCTATGGTCGCGGGAATTTCAGTTAACTGGAAGTGAATTCATCTCATTAAAATAAACTATTATTATCTGAATTCATCTTATTTCAAAGAAGGCTTTCTTGTTTGTCATAAACCGAATCAAGTTACATTGTATACAAAACAAAAACAATTACGTCATAATAAGTTAGCTTCTATAGCTATAGCTCCTACCTACCCCTCAAGGGAAAAGCGTGTGTATTTCAACTAGTAATTATATGGGAATTATAAAAGCATTTTAATTAAAATTTAATGCATGCTTTTAAGCTATAAAACAAGCCTCATTAGCTCCTACTTTTCTTAATTTTAATTAATTGTTTTAGTGTTGTTACTAAGCGACAGACGTAATGTAGTCTAGTCTCTATATTACAAAACTATTTATGTACTACCTACTATCGTTATTTATGTATAGTTATGTATAGGTATATAGTTAGGTATATACAAAACATTGAACAAGAATAAACTATCATCTCTTCAATTTAGCTAAATTTTATTGTAAATAGTTTCCTAGTTCAAATAAAACTGGAGTTATGAACCTTTGATCGCCTATATTTTCCATAAAATATTTTTATTAATATAAAAAAATACGGGTTATTTTTATCGATATAGAACACTTAAAAATATTTTAAAATTCAATTTTGTTGTTAATAATTTTATGAACAGGCTATGTGATTGACGAGTTTCTAGTGGTCTTCTTCTCGTCATACGCCTTTCTGAAGCCATTGTAGAGTCTAACGACGAGCAAGTGCACGCCTTTAGTGCCTATGCTTATAAACTAATTTCATTTTCACTTTTAGCCTAATCGAAAAGATGTCCTATTTTCTGCATTATGTTTGTAATGTAATTCTTTTTATTCCTACTTACAACGCCCTGACTTTAAAGTAGGATTATATCTATTTTTATACAAGGACAACATATACCTACCTGTAATATGTATTTATGGACGCTGAAATTCCAGGTTCGGTTCTCACCCAAAATAAATATTTACATACAAATAATACAAACTTCAGAACTTTATTTATATACCCTCCAAAACAAAGGCTCTATTCAGACTCACTAGAACCTTCACCACTAACCTACTGAATGCAAATATGTTGACTCATCTGACGCGTTAAAGAGAGAGAACGAAGATCGCGTGAAAAGGATAAAAGAAATTAGGGCATTATTTCACTAGTATTCTAAACAGCTGTTCATTTCAAAGCTTAATAAAGTTAAACTATATATACCTACATATTATATTATATTTATTATAACGAAAATAGATACTATAATGTAACCAATTAAATACTAATATAAAACACGTAAATAGCTATTATGTAGTAATGTATATGTAGGTATATGTATATATAGGTATAATAATAAAGTTTAAACAAAGAAAACAAAATACTATTGACCTAATGACGTAACTCCAAGAATTAATATAAAATGTATGCTTACCTACAAATATGTATATACCCTCAAATAAACAGCACCATATAATATTTAGCGCATAATTTAGTAATCACTTTTAAAACTATATGCAATAATAATAAGCAACAATACTATTTACAGTAACTTGATTATTTGATGGTCGGCACAGTTCTAATGTCACGTTCGTAGGCTGCAGGGTGCGCATGCGTAGTCAGTCGGGTATATTGGATCGATAGTTCGCGATAACATTTTTACCCACATGCCAGCAAACGTTCAAGGTTGCAACACTTCCTTCGTATACGAAATTAAATGCGTTTTATTTATTTTTAGAATTACAATTTAGGGTAGGCAGATTGGTTAGTAATACCACCAGCTTAGGAATGGCTGAAGAATACCCACTTCCTAATATTGAAATGAAATGAAAATCGTTTATTAGCATAGACACTAAAGGCGTGTGCTTGCTCATCGTTAAATTCTATAAAGGCTTCGGAAAGGCGTATGACGAGAAGAAGACCACAAAAAACTCGCCAATTATTACCTAACTGATCTATATCTCTTTACTACTATAAGAAATGCAGAGCCTAGCAATCCTTGTGAGACCAAAAATCTAGAGAAAAAAGTTATAACTTTTTAAAGTACTAGCTAGCTA
Organism: Tineola bisselliella; assembly: GCA_028551675.1. Lineage (NCBI taxonomy): Eukaryota > Metazoa > Arthropoda > Insecta > Lepidoptera > Tineidae > Tineola > Tineola bisselliella. Next base: position 54,539 of record JAPWLS010000844.1, on the reverse strand, counting down.
TTACCCGCGACTTCGTTCGCGTAGTAATAAAGATATAAAGTACTATGAAGTTTAATGATGTTTCATATTTCAACGAATTTTTGGCAACCTTGGGTAACATTATTGTAGTTTTAGTAAGGATCCTTATTTTTCCTTTAATTTATATAGCCTATATTGATCAGTGATAATGTAGCATTTAAATGGTGAAAGAATTTTTGAAATCAGTCCAGTAGTAGTTCGTTTCATTTCATAGAGATATCGAGCTCGTTTGGTCTATTCACCTCCCAATAAATCGTTCTGGTTAACCCTAAGTCCAGTTCAGGCACAACACACAGCAATCTAGTCACATAAACCACATCGGTCACTGACTCATAACCAACTGTTAGTTAGTTGTTTTTGGTTTGTCAGATTCACAATGAACTCTAGAATTAGTATATAGTCTTCGTTGCTTCATAACCGAGGCATGGAAAATAAACACGGTGATTTATTGGAGAATAGAAGATGTGGCGGTCGATTCTATAAGCTGAAAATACCTATTTAAGAAGATTTGAGGTTTTGACATTTAGTCTGTCAGTGTCATCTTTCTTGTTTCTTCTTGTCTTTTTATAGCCACAATGTATTGTGATAATTATATTTTTAATCAATTTTTATCTATACTATTATTTCACTTAAGTCTCTCTAAAAAGATATACGCAATAGCAGTTTAAAAATAATTGAAGTTGACGATTTAATTTTACATGCCTCATTTCTCTAGTGTTCGTCTTCGTTACCAGTTTGAAGACAAACAATTCCTACTAAATTACTTTATAGCACCGTGGATTATAAGGTTCGACTAGTGACTAATTCGTATTCATCAGAATGATGACTAATTTAGGAACTTTTATCAAGAACAAAAACATAACAAAGTTTCTTTAATAATTTAATCTTAAAATTTAATCTTCTTCCAAGGCATCATTTCGTGTTAAGAACGTGACTTCAGGATCGTTCCTTGCAGTTCTGCTGATCAATGCAATAGTTGAAATGCCTCTGCTACCCCTTAGTGAAAGCATTAAGTAGACACACCCACTTATAACGAGTAATACACCAACTACTATGGCTAACGTTTTCATATTACTTGAAGCTTTAGCTGAAAAAAAGAGGCTTTGTAATAGTGCACCCTGTCATATTTCAGGCTAGTATAAATGTGTTAGGATGATCAACGATCTTATTTATATTTTGTTAAGTAAAACGATTTCTTATAAATGCGTGTAATAGAACGTAATGACAGGTAGATAGTTGTAATGGGTTATTATCATTGGTCAAAAATCACGTCAAAAATTTTTCCAGCGTATGATTGGTCTATTTTGTGTCGTAAGACTGAATGAAATTTGAAGTTTTGAACTCTACTCAGAGAATCTATGCTTGAGCATAATTTCTGAATACGGGTCTAAGTAATTAAGTGTTAATAATAATAATAATAATAACACTTTATTGAACAAAATAATACATTTAGAGAAGAACAGAAGAGAAGAAGCACATAAGACGGCCTTATCACTAAGCAGTGATCTCTACCAGGTAACCAACCTTAGGGTAGTAGATCAGGAAGTAATTATTGGGTTCAAAAAATATATTTATATATACAGTATACACGCAAACATATACATATACTACTAAAATAATAAAGAACGCAGACAGTTTTACAGTGAGAGATAGTGTTCATGCAATAACTTCTTAAAGACTGCGATAGATGCTGCACTACGCACAGACAACGGCAAAGCGTTCCATAGTTTGGCGAATTTGATGGTAAAGGAGTTAGAATACGAAGTATTACCGCAGATTATATATTTATTAAAATCTTACCGTTGTCAGGCTCTTTTTTCTTCTCGTCTACATACTTCTGAAAAACCGTAGTTTTTACTTTCATTGTTGTTAACTTTTTTGTTGTTGGTTTTAAAGTTGATGTTGATTTTGAGAGTATCGTTGATTTTGTAGTGGGCTTGGTTGAAGTTCTAACTGTCACACTAGCTTTACCTCCATTAATTGGTGGCGTGGGAGTGGTTTTGAAAACCAAAGTGATACCTTTTCTTGGCGTAGTAATAAGTTTTGTAGTAGTGTTATTAGTTGTAGATTTAATTGTTGCTTTTGTAGTTTTCGTTGTAATCTCCTCTGTTGTTATTTCGGTTGGGTCCGACGGTTTTGTGGCCACAAGTTTTTCTGTTTGTGGTCCCTTGTCGTCTGAATTTATTTGTTCATCTCCTGAAGAGGCAGCGTCTGAAACATTCTTTTGGTATTAATGCGTTGGTTGTAAATGGTTATTAACCCAAACTATAGTACCAGGAGAGTCTGGACCTGTTGTCAGCTATTGTCAACCGTACGTTAAACAGAGGGAAAACCTTCAAACTTACCATTGGTAAATAAGCAGACATCATAGAAGTCCGAGCAGCAATCAGATTCAATGACGCAAGTTGCTGTACAAGAGCAGCCTCCTGGTGGTACAGGACCTTCCTTCCCTTGAAGATCACATCGACCAGAACAGGAGTCCGCTGTAAGTACGAAGTTTGATCAGACACTATAGTTGTATATTCAGGACTGGACAAATACATTTCTATGTGAGATCTTACCTATGTTAGGGTTAGGGGTAACAATAGCACTTTCAGCCAAATTGCAGGCTTCCTCTCCTTGCAACAATGCAACGTCATCGATTGCAATATCACTTGTAAAGCTAAGTCCACGTATACCTTCAATTACTATCTGAAAAATATTTACATTATTTGAAACATTGTGAATTATTTTACAGTTTTCACAGTAACCTTAACTCACCTGAAAATTATCAGAAAAATCACTTAATTTGTTCACTGATCCATACCAAAAGTCGCCCTGGTTACCCCATTTTTCAAATAATATATATTTTTTCATATTTTCCCCAGTCAGTGAGAGTAACGTTGATAAAGGATATAGTTCAGGCTTTTGATAAACCCTAAGGCCTCCTGTGGTTCTGTAAAGTGAATAAATACATAGAGTATTAAAAAGAGGACCTGGATGGTGTACACTTTAAGCTGCTAAAGCTGTAACGACTGCTATCCTGTGGAAACAGTCATCATCGGTTTTAGAAGAATCCTATGTACAGGTTTTAGGGTTTAAGATATTCTTTATATCAGAAATATAATTTAATTATATTTATTAGTAGAAAATAAGATCCTTGATTTAAATCCTTGCGATAAATTAATTAAATTTAATTAACTAGATAGTTTTTAAAGGACCGTATACTATCGCGTTTTTTTATTATTTAGCGACTACCTTTATGATCAATGGGTATAGGAAGCTATTATTATGCGGTTATTTTATTGAAATAATAATCCTTCATCTGATGAAAAAAAATAATTAACATTTTCTTAATGGTTTCCGAGATACTCGATATAATAACGAAGAATCTCCACAAACAGAACTTTAAATATTTAGTAATAAGAAAATAAACATACTTTCCAAACATGTGGTAATAAAAAGAGAAACAGCCGTTCTTAGCCAAACTTCCAGAATATATTGGCGACAAAAGCCTCGCGGTGTCATTCTGTTTACGTGATGTACTTTCTATATACATATAGAACCCTAGAATGAAATGAAATGAAATGAAATTAAAATTAGGCACTAAAGGCGTGTACTTGCTCATCGTTAGACTCTACAATGACTTTGGAAAGGCGTATCACGAGAAGAGTGTGCCCTGTGTTGATTTGGACAGAACACATTCGTCACCTCAAGCCGGCATGGTGGACATCTGTCTGTGGTAACAGTTGTCTATGCTCATGGACCGCACTCTAGCTTAACATCAGGCGGAGTGTGGTCATATGCTGGGCTATCAATAAAAAAAAAAGAATACCACAAGAAACTCGTCAATCATAGCCTATACATAAAATAACAATAAAAAAAACTGAATTTTAAATTCGTATATATTATTTATTGATAGCGCTGAAAAGACGGATGTGGTCATTTACTGTATTGCTGTATTACTGTAGACATACTGATTACTCGCATCTCCTGTCTTCTCAGAGTTAAGCAACTGCTTTTGAACAAAAATCAGCAAAACTTACCAGTTCCATTGGTACTTGGTGTATGATCAGCCGAAGGTCCAGTATAAAGGAAAGAACTTGGAGTCTTTTTATTTAGTCTTCTCCAATCAAAATCATGAAGCTCATCTTGGGTCCATCCACATATTCTTGAGTCTTCAAAATCGCATGTTAGTTGCGGTGGAGCATTTGAATCTGTAATTCATTCATTCATTCATTGTAATTGTTTCATCGGGGTTGGCATAAAGTCATATAACAAACTGCCCGATGATATTAGTAGCCTCCCTCTTTATCAGTTCAAGAAAATCATAAAAAGCAAACTTATTCAAAAATCATATTACACGTTAGATGAATATCTTACTGATAAAAAAGCTTGGACATAATCAATGTCATTTTATGTTTACCCTTAGGTATACAATATAATGACAATGCCCCTATACAGCATCTATTCTTCTACGTCATAGTAGATTTATTATATATTATTATGACATTAGTATGTAAGTGGACAATGCCAGTATACAGCAGCTAAATGAAATTGATAATTAATAAATTTATTTCATTTATATCTATATTTGTATTGACGAGTAAAAGCACTCCTTTGGAGCCCAATTACTAAAAGTAAATAAATAAAATAATAATAATAATAGACCAAAATCTACAACCCAATGTAATCGCGCATTTTTAAAAAACGAAGTCTATTCATTTGTTTCTTTGAATAGAAAGAATATAACTCCAATGACTCTTCTCTTTCTCTACACCTCATAATCTCACTTTCTCCTTAGAAAATCTTCTTCCAACACTCCATTCCCCCTCCCCACCTTTCCCATTACTAACATAATCTCCCGGATCACACTTACCAACACAAACGGGCATGGTGTCATTCCATCTTAAACCATCACAATAAATAGTGGACGACCCAACCAATCTATGACCTGGTGTACAAAAGAACAGTACCTCTGCATCGTTCCTCATTACGAGAACTATTCCGTTCTCCAAGTGAGATGGTGTGTCGCAGCCTGAACCTGAAAAAGTACACTCACACAACATTTAAATCCATACATATTATTTTAAAACATAAATACACCAATTTTACCTAAATATATTTTTTTAATTCTATATAATTAACTTAAATTTTAGGCTTGGCTTTAGTTGAGGAAGACTGTATGAATAACGAAAGGGTTAGGTTAGAGTTAGCTCTATATTAAGTACTAGCATTTGCCCGCTACTACGTCTGTGTAATAATGAAAATAAAATGAAATATTACTTAAAAAACAATTGAAAAACTGACAGCACATTTCACCGCCAAAATTAGGCATAGAAACCGAATTGTCTGAACTTAAAATAATAATGTAATATTTCTTTAAAAAAACAATTGAAAATATTCTATAGCCTATGTTCATTAGGGATAATGTACGATTCTAATGGTAAAATAATTTTTCAAACCGTAATTTCGGAGCCTATTCAATACATACAAACAAACAATCAAATGTTCCCTCTTTATTATATTAGTATAGACGACGGCAGTCATAGCTTGTCTTTTTTACATTTAGTAATTCCTGGGATCCTCAACTAAAGCGTTACCTTTTTTCTTTATGATAATAATACATCATCAAATATTTCATGCCCATAAAGTGACATAAACACGTTTGGAATTGGTCAAATAATTAGTCTGAACGATGCAAACACGTCCGCTCGGATCGACTTAACGACAACGACTGCTGTCAACTGACATTTGTCTATGGTAGCTGAGCAGAGACACTGCTGATGCTCCAATGTTAGACTAATTATTATCACGTGTTGGGTTTTTTTTAAATTGACGTATTAAAATTTTATAATTTCCTCCTGAGCTTTTCTTTAAATACTTGATATTGTCACATCTGAGGTCATTAACCTTTAACCACTGAGGTTTGGCCTCTAAGGTTTTGATAAAATATATTTTTTTAATTGCTCTAATTCGATAATTTGTTGATTTTTTCCAAAAAATACTAAGTGTTTTCTAAACTTTAAAATGATGGTTAATTATATGTAAATAAATTATTTTAATAATATTTTATTTTATTTAAATACATGAACTGAAGCTAAATATTAAACACTACACCATAAAAACCCTAAAGATTTTTAAATACAAGCACATATATATATATATATATATACGGGTCTCTAAGGCCCCCACGTCAGTGTTTACGTGAAATTAAATCCACCTCAGTAGTTAAAGGTTAATAAAAGAAGAAGATCACACGTTGGGTTTTTTTTTAAATACTTACGAACACAAATAGGTATAGGGTTGTCCCATTCTCCATTCCTGCATGTTGCGAATTTATTCCCTGCTATCTCGAAACCTGGATTGCAAATGAACTTCGCCAACTTTCGTGCTCGCTGTCTATACCTCACTTTACCGTTCGCCAATGTTGGTATAGAACAATTATTAAGGCGAATATTTAAAGATTCTGTTATAACTGAAAATAAATATATAACTAAAACTAACTTATGCGGCTTAAAACAGCACGTTTATCATAGTCTAGAGCAGCGATTCTCAACCAAGTGTGCCGCCAAATTTTAAAGTCGTTAAAAAAAAACGAAAAATTCACAAAAAAAAGTTGCTAACCACTTGGTCTGGAGCAACGGTTCTCAAATTTTTTTGGCTAAGGAAAAAGCCTTAATATAATTATAAAAAACTGATTTATATGTATTTATGAATAATCATATTGCAATGTAATATTACGTAATATTTAGTTGGAATATTTAGATGTAACCTTATAATCTCCCTTTGGTAGGTATTTTTTGTAGTATTTTAGCCCTAGGGTTCCGCGGAACACACTAGAGAAAACCCTAAAAATGGCAATATTAGACTTATTCCTCCCTCTTTTATAATAGCTATTATTGCATTGAACTTTGTGACTTTTAAAATAGGGATTATAGACATATAATGAAATATTGATACAGACAATAAATATAATATTATCAGCAGGAAATATGAGTGACATTCGTCTCTGTGACCACAAACTTCCGTTGAGAGATTTATAACGGCGTAGGAGTCGTGTTTTAGGGATATTGCAATATACTTCGTACGTGCAATGTACAATGCTTTGAAATGTGTTATACCAAAAACCATATACGACGAATACGAATTAAAAAGGCATTATGCGTAGCAAGCTATTGGGTTTACTTTTTAGCTTATCACGAATTTTAGTCCGGCTTTCGAACCGAGTTCGCTTCAAGCGATTTGTATGGAAATTTGAGCAGCGCCACCGCGTGCGAATTTGGAACTACAATATTTTAAATACTTTTTGTTATTTTTCGAACGTCTCGATCTTTCGTTCATTTGATAGATTGCTGGTGCTCGTTAGTCGTTAGTAAAAATTCATGATCCCGATTGCTAACGGATCCGTTTTACTTGTGACAGCTCGATTCGAAAGCCAGACTAAATTCGTGATAAGCCCACTGAAATCTAACACTTTCACAATATTAAATTTCATAAAATTACAACAAGCAACAACAACCATCAAATGAATAAGCTCCAAATTAATACCATCTCTACATTTACGTTCTATTATTACTTTTTTTTAAAATAAAATAAACCTTAAAGCTTAGAATACGAGGTAACATTATTTTTGTAAAATTATTTTTATTCCAGATGGGATTCAAACCCGGTCTATACCTAGTTAATTTTAATAAATAATAATTATTAATAATAAATAAAAAAACCACTTACTGATATTAAAAATAAAAAATAAAAACAACAAACACTTATAAAACATATTTTTTTCACTTAATTATATTTTAAACTTATTATAACAATATTTATGTTATTTTTTTGACAACAGTCAGTTCACTGTTATGTACACATTTTGATTGGCTTAAATATTGTAGTTTTTTATATTACTGCTGTACAAAGAATAAATATCACGAAGAATGGACACTACATTTTCATTGATATCAAAATCGCAAATAAACACTTCGAGTTGGTGTTTTTATACATTTTTGTTGGTATTTTTAACACTAGAACTACCAACCGGTCAAAATGACCACATGACTTGTGCTTGTAAAGTATTAAATATAATTCAATAAATTTATAGTAGATTTGTAAAAAATAGAATCGTTTACAAAAAATAATGAGTAAGGTTTTACTAAAAAGTCTTGTGAAGAATTTTTGAAGCCGGTCATATTATATATAGTATACCTATAATATATACAAATCTTTTTAAACCACCTTTAGTTGCTAAACGGTAATAATAAGCCGCTTAAATCTTTTTATTTAAATAAACAACTTAGTATATATATATATATATATATGTAACATGGTGTGTATTGTGTGTAGTTCATATGTTTATTTATATTTGTATCTATTTATAACTCCCGCTATTTGTCTTCTGCATTTCTCTACATCTCAAAGTTGGTTGCCTGGAAGAGATCGCTTCTTAGCGTTAAGGCCGCCATCTCCTTACTCACTTACTTTTATCTTTTCTTTCTCTATTATTAAGTAATAAATAAATAAATAAATAAATGTCTTTTATAAACGTAGGTAGATGATTAAATATGTGCGGGCCCACACCGCATACACTCTTGTTCTCTGTCTGTTTTATATTATTCTTTGACAAAAGGGACGGATGCGCAAGCTCACTATCAGAGGAAGCTCGCCTTCCACCGATATTTCGCTGAATACAATAGTTATTTTGGACAAATAGATTAGTTTTAACAAACACAAACAATCAAATCTAATCTCTCGAGTTCCTATTTTTCAATGAGTAATAGATACTTTTATTGAATGGAGACGAATTCCGAAAGATGAATAATCAATAATGCATTTATTTACTCACAATAAACTAGTTGTATATCGCGGTTTCGATCGCTTTAATACTTAAAAAAATGACTCTAGAATTAATTCGGAAAGGCATATGACGAGAAGAATACCACAAGAAACTCGTCAATCATAGCCTGTATATAAAACAATTAAAAAAAACTGAATTTTAATTCAGAAAAAAAACGTAAATAACAATTCATAAATTACATAATTCACAAGAATTAAAATTACATCAGATCCACAGTGCAACCACACAGGTAACAAACTATAAAAAAAAATATGACTATATATAATACTAATTTTCTTTTACTAAATATAAATAATATATATCCGTTATATTATTATTATTATATGCATTGTATTATGCACTATATTAGTGATATCCTTTTATTTTATTCATTTATATATAATTTTTTTAGCACATGTTTTTTCTCTAATAAAACCTCTCTGTTGGTCCTAAAAATTCGACGTTGACCTATTGTGGCCTTTGTAATAATTTTTTAAAATAAATGTCAAAGAAAATAGAAAAGCGCCTGAATTAAAATATATAGCAAAAGATTTTATGGTTGAAACCAGTGGTTCTCAACAACTTTACCGCGGCACTTTTGTGTACCACGAAATTTTATGTGTGTCGCCAAATTTTAGATATAATACTATAAAATAATATGATATAAAAAAAATTAAACTTATCTTTTTCTATGTGTGCCGCCATATTTTGAAATTGTTAAAAGTATATCGCAACAAAAAAAGGTTGAGAGTCACTGTTTTAAACTATTGAGTTTGTATTCCATTATATCTTGATGGTAGTATTGTGTTTTGTTGTATATATTATTATCTTAAACGTAATAAATTTACATAGATTTTGATAGATTAAAATTTAAAGGTCACTCTCATTATCCCTGCTCATGTTTTCAATTTGAAAATGTCTTATTATTATGTACATAAATAATTTGAAAGTCAAATAGGCAGCAATTACCATAGTACAGTCAATTTACACGAATTCTTTCACGTGAATAAATTCTATATATTGGTAAAAACCTAATGAAAATTTATACAGTTAGCTGTTAGACGGTGATATTGTTGTGTGTTTAATTTAAATTACATATTGGCAAAACACTCGATCTATCTTTAGATTATTTTTTAAGTGTTTTCATACAAAAATACACATATTTTGCACGATCGCCAAGAGTTGAGATGATTTCACCAAACACCGATAGATGGCGCTGTATAAAGTATATCACACATTCTATATTTCAACAAAAGTTTACAACATATACCATAATTCAAGGGTAATCATAATTCTGTTACGTCATTGGTTTATCTTGTTCCATGTAGTAAAAGCCACCATGGTCAATGATCCTTTATCACGATGACGTCATAAACAATATTTATTATGTGGAATAATGTTATGAAAACAAAGTTGATTGTTTTTAATTTGAAGCCATTTTATCGTTAATTATTTTGCATTCGGCGCTGATTGATTAGTCTAGGAGGTGAAGTGCCATAAAAACTAACATGTCATAAAAAGCGTCTACAGTAATGCCCCGCTTTATGCGAGGGATACGTTTCGGAAAAAATCGCGTTAACTGAAATTCCCGCGACCATAGAGAAGTTGATGACTACATTATGTTTATACGCACTCTTTCGCGTAATTTAATAATAAATTTGAATTTCGCGTTATAGTGAAACCGCGCATAACGGGGTCGCGTAAAGCGGGGTATTACTGAACAGATTAAGATTTATTTATTGCTAATTTTAGTTATTTTTTTTTTGTTGAAATATAATTCTTCAACTGATTTCTGAGATACTCAATACAACAAGGAAGAATTTAAACTATGCACAAATCTCTCTTCTATAAAATTGTTTTTAGATCCGGTTAACAGGACCAGACGAAATGGTCCTAACATTTAAGACTGTATAATATAAACAAATAAATTCTTTATTGCAAAAAAAATAGTAATATTTTTTTACATAGGCGAGCTTAATACCTAAATAATAACTAAATATACACAATACATACATTACATAAAATAATAAATAATAATATATTATTTACATAGTATTAAATACATACATATTTATGAAGAAAGGTTATAAATGAATTAAATAAATAGAAGAATTAAGAGATATTTTGTTTTGTCATAAAATGTTTGTTCAAAAGATTTTTAACCTTTAAGTACCGACCTGCGGTCTGACAGGCCCCGGCAGGCACTTGACTCGCTACTTTACCCCTTTCCCCACCAAATTCCGATCCCTGCTTTTCAGTAGCTGCAGGAACAGTGCCCACTTTGACATCGAAACAGGAAGGCATGACGTCGCGCCCGTATTTGGTGAGTAATTACGATTTGAAATTCCGACGAGGCCTCTCAGGCCTCACGTCGGTACTTACGTAAGTTTTTTGTTTTATTACTTTGTTACAGTAAACTGTTATTTTTACAGATAATGTAAACTATGGATAGACCAGGACCTTCAGGTAGTAAAAGAAATAGTTCTGTGACAGATTTACATCATTCAAGGAAACCTTGGATAGGTATTAATGAATTTAATCCAAATTATACGTGGGTGATTGAGAGCTGGATCGCAGATGAAGATTCCAGCGGATCTGAGGTTGACGACGTTGGCGAAAGATTTTTGTCACTCTAAACTAAAAAGAAAATTGACATATAGGTGCTATTCGTGCAAAAAGCACATTTGTTCACAATGCGCCAAACAAGCGTGCCCTCAATGTGCTTAGAATTTAAGGGGTAGTTCGATTGTGGACATTTCTTTTTCCAGAAGTTTTATATTCCTACTACAATTTTTTTCTTAAAGCTATATTAGTCTTAAGTAGGAAATACTATTTTTTGTCATTCTAAGTGGATTATTTTTTGTGTTTTGATTTTTTATGTCTATTAGTCGGATTTTCCCCTAAAATTCAAGCCAAATATGATTGTAGTGTTAAATTTAAAAATATAATAAAGTTCGTTGTCTTTTTATACTTATTTTTTCTTAAAAACCCTTATTTTCTATTATATTGCACAAACAAATATCAACAACAAAAATCAACACTTTCATTAAAAAACAATACATAATATAAGCGGCCTCTCAGGCCTCACGCCGGTACTAACGTTACAAAAAATGCACGTCGGTACTTAAAGGTTAATAATGTGAATCGTTGGAGCCTGTCTGATGCTAATATAGTCTTTATTCCATTTACAAATCGGTAATTTCTATGACGAATTACCTTCATCTGTATATTATACCGTATACGTATGTGTGATGGTTTTTTTTTAGTAAAAAAAATACCATTGCCTCCTATAGTATAATCAGTATAGAAGTGTAAGTTTTGATTCGTTACCGAAACAATAGTCGTAAACGTGTTTCGGAAGACGCCGGACGTGAGCCCACGTGTGTGTATTTCGCAATATTTCCTTTTGCGTTAAAATATGTTATTTTTTTATTAGTTAACGAAATGTCAAGGGCAGTTTTGTAATTGTTAGTGATGCTATATTTTGATGTAAGTTGTTTTTTTATTTTTTTTTATAGTAGCCCGGTATATGACCACATTTTGTCTTGTGTTAAGCTGGAGTGTGGTCCTTGAACGGAAACAGCTGATATCACAGACAGATGTCTGCGGGCAACAGTTGATTCCACTATGTCGGTTTGAGTAGACGACTTTATGTTATCTAAATTGACAGGGGATTTTTTTAAAGAGTATGTGGCGGTTGTCTTTTGTCATGCCTTTCTTTTGTTCTTCTTCCGTGTCTTTTTGCTTTTTGATAATTATATTTTTAAAAGTAATTTTAATCCGCAGTATTATTTTTTAAATTTATTCATAACAAATAAAAATTCATAAAAGTTACGATATGCGTATCAGTAATCTCCCGCATACCGCATGCGGTAACTAATTCACTATTAAACAGTTTAATTGCTTGGATTTTTAAAAGTATCACCTCTCTCTTTCTGTTTCTTTTGACTCAGTTTTCGCCAATTGATAGATTAATTCACGAAGTAGAGTTATCGTATATTTTATAATTTCATTGTCGGTAGGTAGGTAGACAATTATAAATCGTTACTAGGTTTATCTATAAATTGACAATTTTGTGATGTATTAGTTAGCACGGTTATTACGCGGTGGTTTTGAGTTTGATTCTCGCTCGAAAACGTTAAAGTTATACGAAACAAAATAGACCAATCACACTTCCACTGTCACCTAGCTGTCATTACGTTCTGTTACACGCATTTATAAGAAATCGTTTCAATTGTTACTTATATATAAATATCAGAAAGACAAAAAACGCAAATTAATGTTTAAACTGGATATTTGATATATAAGTATATGCAATATATTATTATTTTATTTTAATTACTGTCTAATGCTTGTCGTGTTTAAAGATTTATTATTTATTAGTAAGTAATTTTGACTGCATAAAATGGAATAAAATACATTTAAGTAATGATCAGGTGATCACGGATGAAACTACGCTCAAACGTTATCTCAGAATACGAGCCTAAGTTTTGTAAATAAATATCTTTCTATTTGCATGTTGAATTACTCCTTGAGTCCGTGACGATCTCTTTATAACCGGTCTAGTGAAATGAAACTGGTATAACAGAGAAAAGGACCTTGAAATAATGCATTCACTATGAGCCGTGTGTGAAGATATAAATCACGCGTACGTCACGCTTTACACGTGTATATGTAGACTGATTTAAAAACTAGAAATAAGCTTTATATTGGGTCATTTGACGTTGTCTTTTTCTGGATGGATGGAGCACATTCGTCTCTTCAAGCCAGCTTAGTAGAGACTAAGGTAGTAGCGTAGCTATTAAGGGACTAGACAAGCCCAGGGAGTCCCTCAGACCCTGGCGTACAAACTATAAATTGAACTAGTGAAATTAAATATTTCCCACATTCGGAATACAAATAACCAAGATTCCGGGAATGCGGATTTAAAAGTGGCAACTTATTTTAAAAATACATGGGAATCCCCAACAAGTCTCGAACATCTGTTTGAAACTTGCAGCGAACTCTCCTGTATTCTTAGTTTAGTATAGCGGTTCTCAAACTTTTTTGGCGAAGGAGAAAGCCTTAATTATAAAAAACTGATTTAGGTATATGTATTTATGAATAATTATATTGCAATGTAGTATTACGCAATATTAAAATGTAACCTTATAATCTCCCTTTGGTAGGTATTTTTTGCAGTATTTTAGCCCTAGGGTTCCGCGGAACACACTTTGAGAATGGCTGGTTTAGTATATAGTCTAGTTGGGGTCCTAGTGTATTTATTGTTCCAGGGCCTTTGGTTACCTAGATACGCCACTGGGCTGAGGTTTGTGGTCGACTCTACTTATAGATTTCATTCTAGCTTAACATAGACAAAAATACTAACCTAGCCATTGTATGTAAATAAGCAAAGCGTTTGTGAAAGAAGTTATGACTCACAAAAACAACCAAATATATGTACTTTCTCAATGGAAATTAGTAAACATCATTCCACTTCCCAAAAAGATAAATCCGTCTTCTTATTCCGAGTTTCGTCCTATTTCTATTCTGCCCTTTCTTTCCAAAACACTCGAAAAGCTTGTTCATAAGCAGCTGTCCCGTTTTCTCTTTATGAACTCCCTCATGAATCCTATGCAGTCTGGCTTCAGACCTGGTCATAGCACGACCACTGCTCTCACCAAGGTAACTGATGATGTACGAGAGAGCGTGGCTGAAAAAAAATGAACGGTATTGGCATTGCTGGATTTCAGCAACGCCTTTACAAATGTGGATCACGAAATTTTGTTAGCTACGCTACGCTCCATCAATTTATCCGCGTCTGTAGTCAATTGGTTTGGAAGCTACTTGGGTGAACGTCAACAACGTGTGAAGCTGGATGACTCTTATTCCTCATGGTGCACAATTAATGCTGGGGTTCCCCAGGGAGGAGTACTATCCCCTCTTCTTTTTGCCATTTTTATTAATTCCATCTCCTGTAATCTAATTTCACATTTCCACCTCTACGCAGACGATCTACAAATATACACTGATGCGCCTCTTAGCTCTATTACTCAGGCAGTTGATACCATCAATAAAGACTTGCAAGAGGTTACCAGTTGGAGTCGCCAGCATGGACTATGCGTGAACCCAAATAAAACACAGGTAATAATAATTGGGGGTCCTAGACAGATCGCTAAAACTGATTGGACAACTGTGCCCCCCATTATTTTTGATAATGTACGTATTCCGTATAGTCCAGAAGTCAAAAATCTTGGCATTATTTTTGATAGGTGCATTTCTTGGGGTCCACAGGTTGATTCTGTCCGTAATAAAATCTATAGAGCAGCTAGTGAACTGAGGCGTCTGCGTAATTTCCTTCCAATCCCCACTAAAATCTCACTTGTTCAGTCCTTACTCCTTCCCATCCTGGACTATGCTGACATTAGTTATCCTGATCTCAATGACGAGCACCTGCGCAAACTTGAACGTATGCAGAATTACTGCATACGTTTCATATTTGGCTTGCGTAAGTTCGACCATGTGTCGCAGTTTCGACGTGACCTCAAGTGGCTCACTATTCGTGATCGACGGAATTTCCACCTTCTTTCTCTTCTTTATAACGTCCTATTTTATCCTCTCTCTCCTAATTATCTAAAAAACCGCTTCACTTTCCTTTCAAACACACACGATCGTAATCTCCGTTCTTCTTCTAATCTTATCCTTAATATTCCTCTACATTCTTCCACTTCATATTCCAATTCCTTTACTATCAAATCCGCCAAACTATGGAATGCTTTGCCGTTGTCTGTGCGTAGCGCGCCATCTATCACAGTCTTTAAGAAGTTATTGCGTGAACACTGTCTCTCACTGTAGAACTGTCTGTGTTATTATTGTCACTTTTTTACTTTGTTTATTTATTATTATTATTATTTAATTATATATTTATTCTTATTTTAGTAGTATATGTATGTATTTATGTATATTTTTATTATTCATTGGCATATATTATTATATTTTGTTTTTTTTTGCACCCTTAACCCCAATTAAATTCTCGATTTACTACCTAAAGGTTGGTTGCCTGGTAGAGATCACTACTCAGTGATAAGGCCGCCTATTGTTTTTTTTTATTTTTATTTTTTTTATTTTATTCTCTATAATGTGTGCAATAAAGAGTTATTATTATTATTATTATTACTTTCTATTCTGCCATGGCTTATGTGCTCAGCCCTAATTCAATAGACTACATCAATTCGCTTATTGCAGGTAGACGAACCAAGTTATAGGGCTCACAATTTAAACTTACGAAATGTCGGTTTAAAAAACAATAAACAAAACACGATAGTAAGACGCAATTAGCCTAAATCAGCGGTTCTCAAACTTTTTTGGCGAAGGAAAAAGCCTTAATATAATTATAAAAACTGATTTATATGTATTTATGAATATTTAGATGTAACCTTATAATCTCCCTTTGGTAGGTATTTTTTGCAATATTTTAGCCCTAGGGTTCCGCGGAACACCACTTTGAGAATGGTTGGTCCAAATTATTTATTTATTAATCAGAATATTATAATAATAAAAACAGTCAATAGTACGTGATTTCAAATATATTTCAAATAAGTCAATACTATAAAATATTTACGTTGCAAATATTAATTAATATATTATATAGGTATATGCATAAAAATCTAGGTCATATCTGTATGAATATGTTTTATTGGTTGTAATCTAGATTTATGTTCTTAACCTAAATTATTAATTATGATAAGATTAAAACAGATCAAAGATCTTGTGAAAACCACTTGGGGTAAGCATGTTATAGTCAAGTGGTCCCGAAGTACTAACCGCTGCGTCACAAAAATAAAAATATACATATATATATATACTATGGGTAAAATATACGAGTTCGCTTCAAGCGATTTGTATGGAAATTTGAGCAGCGCCACCGCGTGCGGATTTGGAACTACAATATTTTAGATACTTTTTGTTAATTTTCGAACGTCTCGATCTTTCGTTCATTTGATAGATTGCTGGTGCTCGTTAGTCGTTAGTAAAAATTCATGATCCCGATTGCTAACGGATCCGTTTTACTTTTGACAGCTCGATTCGAAAGCCAGACTAAATTCGTGATAAGCCCACTGTGCTCGAGCGTAGAATTTGTGCTTAAGTATGTAGCTTATATTATACAGATACAAAAAAGTGAATCTAAACTCGAGCATGTTTTTGAACACGCACCTTAGAAAAATATAAAAAAGCGATATAATTTCCTACTAATATTATAAATGTGAATATGAGTTTGTTTGTTACGTTTTCACGCAACAACTACTTAACTGATCATCATGAAACTTTGTACACATACTTTTGGAGGTACTAGAAGTAATATAGGATACTTTTTATTAAAAAATATTATTATTTTCTACTATAGTTTCAGCTGTTTGGAATCATATTGATTCATTTCTATTGAAATGATCTCTGATACTTATTTAATGACTTAAATGCGAGCGAAGCCGTGGGCAAAAGCTAGTTAAAAATAATTGTAACAACATCCAAAAAAATGTTTTAAAATATCAGCATCTGATTGCATACGCTTCAATTGTTTCGTCGAGCTGTAATCTCGCAATAGGTATCAAATGCACTTTCCGGCTTGTAATGACTTATTTTTCTATCACAAGGAAGACCTTGCGAGTGTAATTATGAATGGATTACTGTGTTTCTGTGGCGGGTCAAGGTTACATGTACTGTATGTGATACGATTTTGTTAGACGTTTAAGAGTACTATTTTTGAGTCATGTATTTTTGACAAACACATTTAACACTAGAAGTGTCGGACTGCATACTATACCTTTAAAGACCGCAGCCGTCAATTTTGTTTACTATAAGAATATCGCTGCCGTCACATTGACGTAAAGGAATCTCATATACCACAAATATAATAATGGTTTTTTATATGGATTTAAGCTGACAATAACAAATTAGGAAAAGCAATAAAATACGAAAAGAAACAAAAACATAGTTTGTAAAATATTTAAGAATGAAGTCGCCGTACCGTCACATTGACGGTGTTGGTCTTTCTAGTGTAATTAACACTAGAAATACCGTCAATTGTTATATATCTATTTCGTATCAACCGGTCATTTAGACCAGCGCTGTCCAACTTATCACAGCCCGCGGGCCATATTTTCTTCACCAAACATGTCGGGGGCCAAGAAGAAACCAAATACTTAATTACTAATTCAAAAATCATATTACACGTTAGATGAATATCTTACTGATAAAAAAGCTTGGACATAATCTATGGCATATACCCTTAGGTATATAATATATAGGATGACATGAATATATAAATAGGATGACAATGCCCCTATACAGCAGCTATTCTTCTACATCATAGTAGATTTATTATATATTATTATGACATTAGTATGTAAGTTGACAATGCCCCTATACAGCAGCTAAATCAAATTGAATTAATAAATTTATTTCATTTATATTTGTATATCTATTGACGAGTAAAAGCGCTCTATTGGAGCCCATTTGCTAAAAGTAAATAAATAAAAAAAAAAAAAAAAAAAAACTTTGAGTCAACCATCATCAGATGTTAAACGGACTGCTGCTGTATTCAGCCAGGTTAATTGAAGTTACGCAAACTAAATCGTACCTACTTTAAATTCAAATTAGATTTAAATTTTCACATAGTAAAGTAATTTTAATATTGATAATAATAATTTAGTAACCAATTTATTCTTAGTAAAGTGTACTCGCGGGCCGCCAGTTGGACAGCCCTGATTTAGACCGATAAGATATTTAGTTGCATGCAAAATGTTATGTAAATATTGAAAGTGGAAGATTAAAATAATTTATTGTTTTATTATATATAATCATAAATAATTTATTGAAATTTAAAGAGAAAATCATAAAATAATAAAATTTAATTGTATAGTATTATTTGCATGCCATATACATTATGTAAAATATTATTTTAAGACCTATGTTACTAACCATATTTATGGCAAATAAATTTGATTAAAACCGGTCATTTTGACCGCTCCGTAGTTCTAGTGTTAATTAAATAATTATAAGACTGCAAA
This sequence comes from Tineola bisselliella, assembly GCA_028551675.1. Classification (NCBI taxonomy): domain Eukaryota; kingdom Metazoa; phylum Arthropoda; class Insecta; order Lepidoptera; family Tineidae; genus Tineola; species Tineola bisselliella. The sequence continues at coordinate 35,666 of JAPWLS010000844.1, read as the reverse complement.
AGTAATAACTTATGAGATAGCTTGAAATATAAGTTTTTTTATTTTTAATTTAAATAAATGTGTTTGCATGTATTATTGAAATAACTTTGATGACACTTTTTATACTACATTCAGTGTTGTCAGTAAAGCATTATTTCCCCATTTTAATGGTAAAAAATTAATTTAAAATATGACAAAAAAATTTAACGTTTTAAACGCAATATATTTCAATGTACTTCAAAATACAGGAAACATCTTGATACTAACTATCTTCAACTAACTAACTAACTAACCAGTATTTTAGTTTTGTTTTTTATGTTTGTAATTCTTTTTTTTTCTCTCCCCTCTTCCTTACATCTATTTGTTCTTGTTTTTTTATTTTTATGTATTTTTTGTAATTTTATTAGAAGTGTAGTATCTATCCCTTTAACACCTTGAGCATGCCGTCCTATCCTATAATTAAAATTTCATTTAGTTTATATAATAGTAGTCCTTTTTATAATATGTAGTTCTAATGTAATTTTGTAGGTAGGCTTTATGAATAAATAAATAAATGTATATAAACCATATATACCGTCTCGTGATTACAACACTAAGTCCATATATAATCCTTTTTATCGGTCTGATAGTAAAAGATAAGCTTTCAAAGCTTATTAGCACATTTTAGGACGCATTTATATTGAGCTTTAGCTTGACAAGGAGTGTGGTTACATGCCAGGCAACCGCTAAGTTCCAAGTCCATTGCGACCACAAAGCGAATATCTTATTAAAACAATTTTATGAGATGTACTAATAGTAGCTAGTAATACTAAAAATAATACAGTATAATAGTATTATCATCGCTGGTCTTCATATCATATGTGTAACACTACAACAATTTTTTAAATTGGCAACACTGGGTGTCCGGTAGTGTGAGCGTGGTCGGCCATCTTGCTTTTGTGTTATAATTGTTTATAATTGTTTACAAACTTCAAATAAAAATAATAAACACAATAATAATTGTTTTACATATGTTATTTCATTCATGGAAAGGCAAAATTAAAGTCAAGACCTACTTAATTGAGATCTATGGGCTTATCACGAATTTTAGTCTGGCTTTCGAACCGAGTTCGCTTCAAGCGATTTGTATGGGAATTTGAGCAGCGCCACCGCGTGCGGATTTGGAACTACAATATTTTAGATACTTTTTGTTAATTTTCGAACGTTAGTCGTTGGTAAAAATTCATGATCCCGATTGCTAACGGATCCGTTTTACTTGTGACAGCTCGATTCGAAAGCCAGACTAAATTCGTGATAAGCCCACTATTGTATCTTTCTTGGTCAGATGGACCTCTTGCAAGTCGTCGTCGACCCTTGGATATCAATAAGACCACTTTAAGTATCAATGATCTAACTTCTAAAGTGATTTTTAATATTATAGTTTTCCTTTTACTTCGTAACGTAGGAGTTTCAACTGTGTATTTATAATTTTAAGGCGTTTATTTCTACAGAACTGATTTTACTAACTGATTTCAATTGAAAACGAAAATACATCTAAATTATGTATGCATTAACTTAATCCGATGTTTCGAAAGCTTCGCAGCCACGGAGGTTGCCTTGAGACCGCGTAGAATATTTATCCGGATCCAATTAACACAGTCAGAACTATCATTGCTACAATTTTCGTTTTTTTGTTAAAATAGTTTCATAATATAATTCTACATCTCATGTAAAAAAATATCTCAATGGTTTCTGAGATACTCAATACAACAACAAAGAATCTACACAAACTAACTATGCACAATAACATTTTTAAATCGCTCTCTGAAAAATAGCAATTTTATCGATATTTATGTATGAATAAACATATTTTTGTTTTTACAGATAAATAAATATGGTGGAACAAAGACAAGACAAAACAAAATGGATTCCATTCTTACGTCAGGTAAGAAACAGTCAAATACGGTAGTGTTAATTTAAATACTGAAAACGTTTGCTTATAATTCCCGCTACATTAGGTCGATGAAGGAAAATAACATCCACCAACATTCAATAACTTGTCTCGACGCATTTCGCCACTTCACGTATCCTGATGATGCCACGTGAAGTAGCGAAACGCGTCGAGACAAGTTATTGAATGTTGGTGGAAGTTATTTTCCTTCATCGACCTAATGCAGCCGGAATTTTAAGCAAAATAATTTTAAATAATTTCCTTTAATAAAAATAGTTGAGCAACGATGAAATAACCTAATATCAGTATAGTCATATGCGAGATTGCTGAAAAAGAATTACTTTCAGATGTTCGTGGTAACCGGCATAGCATGTTACATGACGGGTACAGGTGCGAACATAGCCTTCCCAGGTGTGTTATTGCAGCAGTTACGAGAACCTGACAGTGCGATTAAACTGACAACTGAACACGAATCTTGGATCGGTTAGTACTTGTCAAAGCTGAGTGTTATGATCTCCAGTTCAAAAACAATTGCAGTGTGTTTATAGCCGACATTAACAATACTATTCAACACACGGAGTAAAAACCAGATAAAAATCCTAGGAGCTAGAACTAGCTACGGAAAAAGAAGTGTTATGGTGGAAGGGGCACAGTTCTATAACGCATTACCACCTAACATAACTAATATTAGAAATATTAGTAAATTTAAATATGAGTTAAAAAAATACATAATGGGTTTGAGTGCCTTGTGATGGTGTTGGCAACATTCCACTTACGATATGTTTATTTATAGTTATTGTTATTATTGTAATCTCAATTAAGTGATTTTTTTTTAAATTCTTTTTGAGTAAATAAATGCCTTAAACCTTATTAGAGATGCAAATATTATCTCTTCTAAGAGTATACTCTTCGTCCCTTTACACAAACTTCTTTACTGAGAAAACTGCAAGGTCTTTAAAATATGGCTTCGGCGATAACTGTACATTGAAGTCATTCCGCCATTCACTCATAGATGGCGCTATGTACACATGATACTATATTTTGATAGGAATTAACAGATATGTAGGTATACTGAAACCGATATACGAACCATATCTGGCAGAGGAATCTTTTTAAATATGTATATACCTAAAACAGTCATAACTATATAAACAAGACATTATAGACACATAATTCATACAAAAATTACATATGAATTGTTGTAAATTGCATGTTTTTTTTTATACGAATGTTCATTTATATAATTTAAAAAAAAAAAACATATAAATTACAATCATGCAAGCGAGATCTATTATAAAAAAACGGCGGTAATTTTGTTTTTATATTGTTAAGCTAGAACAGTGATTCTCAACCTTTTTTTTTATTGCGGAACACTTTTAACGGTTTCTAAATTTGGCGGCACACAAAGAAAAATATAGTTTTTTTTTTAAATCATATTATTTAACAATATTAACATTATTATATATCTAAAATTTGGCGACACACTTTTAGAATTTCACGGCAATGTGGTTGAGAATCACTGAGCTTGAACAAATGACAGCACAAACAAATGTCCACGTGCAACACTCGCTTCCACTATGCCGGCTTAGGAGACAAATATACTTCATCCAAATTGACAGGACACACTCCTCGCGTTATTTTAAAATTATTTCAACTTTTAATCCAAATTTGATCCTTTTCTTTGATGAATTTGTTGCTGTATGTTTTGTCTATAATAACCTCAGATATCTATTAAAGACAATCCTGCCAATGTCGAGTATTCAATAAGAAATTATAAAACTTTAATTCACACGTAAATCATAATGTCAAAATAAAATCGTAGTAATTCGATGAATTTGTTTATTTTAGTAAAAAGTGTATACCTGACATCAGTTTTAACACTTACAAAAATTAACGAGAAAATAAGATTAATAAAGTCCGACAGTTGAGTTGCCATGCGAAAAAAATAAATACTGTAAAACAATTATTATTGTGTTTATTATTTTTATTCGAAGTTTGTAAAACAATCATGACACTACTCAAGAAGACAAAAAAACAAGATGGCCGATCCCGCTCACCACTCCTGGAAAACCCCAGTGTTGCCATTTTAAAATTGTTGTAGTGTTACAATACATAAATACCTCATGATAGAGCCTTCTGGCCTCTATCTAGCTAGAAATATAAATGCCTATATCAATCGTTAAAAATAACAAACTTCAATTCTTTTCAGCATCAGTTCTCGGTTTGGCGCTAATGACAGGGATAGCAGCATCACCAATATTCCTAGAGAGACTGGGACGGAAGATGACGAATCAGTTGAGCACATTACCTTCGTTGACTGGCTGGGCTTTACTCATGATTGCTAAAACACCAGAAATGCTGCTCATTAGTCGATTTTTACAGGTATTACAATTTTATTAACACTGTTACCTCGTGGTGATGTAAAATATCTTCGAGCAATATCTCTGCTACCTAGGTGTGCAAAGTCCAGTCCACACTCAAGCCAACTGTGATCACTTGATCGTTACTTGAGTCTAGAACAACATCGAAGCGACCACACGTATCCTGATGATGCCACTTGAAGTGGCAAAACTAGTCGAGATGAGTTATTGCATGTTGGTGGAGGTTATTTTCCTTTATCGACCTAATGTAGCGGGAATTATAAGCAAAACAATTTTAAATAATTTTCTTTATCATTAACTGTTTTTTTTTAATTTCCAGGGTCTAGGAATGGGTCTCCAAGCATCAGCGGCTCCAGTTTCAATAGCGGAATACTCATCACCCGTACACCGAGGAGCATTTTTAGCTACAATAGCTTTATCATTCTCTACTGGAATGCTTATAGCTCATTTATTCGGCACTCTTCTTTATTGGCGTACAGCTTCTTTAGCTTGCGGTTGTTGTTACGCCTTTTCTCTTTTAATAATCACTGTATCTCCTGAAACACCATCCTGGTTGGCTGCTCATGGCTACTTCGAGAAATGCAAAAAATCCTTCATCTGGTTACGAGGGAATGACAAAAAATCTGTAGATGAATTGAATAGGCTAATTAAAAGTCAGAGGGAGAAAAGAAAACTTGATGTAATTAATGATGGACAATCTAGGATTAAGTTCTTTTTAGGTGTGATTCGTAAAAAAGAGTTTTATAAACCTACTTTAATTATGGTGTTCATGTTTACTATGTTCCAAGTATCTGGTATGACTGTTATCCCGTCTTATACTGTGCCAATAATGAAGATTGTGACTGGTGATAAAATAGATGGTTACACAGCTATGTTAGTTGTGGATTTAGTTAGGTTCATAACTGCTGTCTTGTCTACTGTGATTGTTAATAGATTCAAACGAAGATCCGTATTATTTTTTGGATCTATTTTAACAGTATTATCTTTATTGTTAACGTCTTTGTTAATTTATTTAAGAAATTTGAACTATTTCCCGGATGAGTACAATTGGGTGCCTGTGATACCTATGCTGATTTATATGTTTGGTAAAACAATAGGAATTTTAGCAATTCCTTGGGCAGTTGCTGGCGAAATTTTCCCCTTAGCATATAGAAGTATAGGAAGCGGAATTTCTGGAATGGTATTATCGTTGCTCTTATTTGTGGTGGTGAAAACCGCACCAAAACTATTCTTGGTGATTGGGGTTGATGGGACTTTCTGCTGTTATGCGGTTGCAGTTGCGATATGTGCTGGTTTTCTGTTCTTCTTGCTTCCCGAGACTAAGGGGAAGACTTTACAAGAGATTGAGTTGTACTTCAAAGGAGAAAAGGTAGAAGCGGAGAAATTGGAAAATGGTAAAATGATGACTGATGATGAAGAGCGTGTGTTTCAAGAGTAGTTTCCCTGATATGATCTAGCAGCTGTTTATATCGAGAGGAATCTGATGGTATCAGTTTTCATGCTGGATTCTAACTTTAACAACAGACAGTATTTAAAAATAGAATACATGAATTCCAAACATATATATTTCAATCAATATCCATAATATTTGGAATTTTGACGTAACAGGGAGACTACTCAGGGTCCGTAATCATTCACGAAATTACGGATTTGACAGTGACGTCACAACGGATAGGCTACTCAGGTCTTATTTTACGGACATTTGACAGGACTTTTACGGGCTTATATGTCAAAATTCATCTAAGCTGCAGAGTAGCCCCCCAGATTGGAGTCACAGAGGCTGTTATTGTAGTTTCTATATCATCTCATTCTTATAAATATAAGAATCACATTAGAACTATTTTAATAAAAATACATTTTTTGGCTGTGAGATTTAATTTTCGGCTGTTATCCATATTTATAATGCATTATATATTGTATACATATATATAAATGTCGCAATTAGACTTAAGTAACTATATGTCCTATTGTAACATGGTAGGATTTACAAAATCTCAATTTTACATGAGAGCTATTTGTTTGTGTACTGAGTATCTCAGAATTCATTGAGAATAGGTTTTATCTTAATGAGATGGGGAATTATAGACGATAACTACCAAAATGTTAACTCCGACCGTGTTAATAATATATACCCTAATTATTGCACTTAAGATATAACATACATATATATATTAAATTTTTTTTAAACAAATTATTTAGTTTTTTTTAACAAAAATTCAAGTACCAATATAACTATGCACTTTTATTCGTCAATATTGATATTATTTAAATAGGTTAATTTATGTTCGTAAATAATAATAATAAAATTGGAGCAGTTTTTCATGTGAACATACTTCGTCTGATGCTAGAGTCCATGAGTGGATAGAACTGTTACCACAGACGTTTACGTGCTGTTCCACACCACTATACCGGCCTCATGAAACGAATGTGCTTAGGACTTACAACTATAAAAAACAAAATATTTATGTACATTTTCTTTCGGTTATTAGCAGTGTAAGGTTTACTTCATAATAATTATTTAAGTGTTACAAGTTTATGAAAGCTTCCTGAAACAGACAGAACTACTTGTGTAAGTAATATACATATTAGTAATAATAATAATAAATAAATAATTTTGCAATATCACAAGTACATGTGGGACCGGGACAATTCTACGTGTAATGTGTCTGCCATAAAATATAGTCTCGTCACACATGTTATGATTACATCCGACGATTTATCTTTAAGATATTATTTTGGACTGTCGAATACTAGCAGGTCGTTATTTCAAAACTAGTTAATTCACATTTCATTTTTAATAGCTTTTTAGAGAAACTTATGTGATATAATATTGCTGATTAAAATGGATTGAAAATATAATTATCACAATGCATTGTGGCAATCAAAAGACCAGAAGAAACAAGAAAGATGACACTGACAGACTAAACGTCAAAACCTCAAATCTTCTTAAATAAGTATTCACAGCTTCATAATTAAGAATTTCTTTATAATAAATATTTTTATTTATACATAAGTCCACTCGATTTAGCGACAAACTTTCCTGATAGACTTTGTTATCTATATAGTGTTACAGCATCACATCCACTCTAAATAATAACGACAATACGCCATTATTAACCAATAAATATAACTCAAAGGTGACTGACTGACATAGTGATCTATCAACGCACAGCCCAAACCACTGGACGGATCGGGCTGAAATTTGGCATGCAGGTAGATGTTATGACGTAGGCATCCGTTAAAAAAGGATTTAGATCAATTCTACCCCCAAGGGGATAAAATAGGGGATGAAAGCTTGTATAAATCTTATTAGATTTATTTCATTCATTATTACGCAGACGTAGTTGCGGGCAACAGCTAGTTAACCAATAAACAGCACTTTTTAAGTTTTTTGTACGTTATATAAATTACTAATATTTTATTAGTAAATACATGTGTATTATAATAGTAAAATAAAATAGGTGTTTCTTCTCTCTATTTAACGTCAAACTCTCAATAACGTCGTAAAATGTGCTAATACATAGTTAAACTCAGAACTGAAATAACAATTCAGTAATCGACTGTCAACTATACACATAAATCTCAGGACAATTACACTCGTGTATGACAAACTGTTGCCGGAAGGAACGCGTCCGCTGTGTTCCCCTTACAGGATGCCGCGCGACGATCCCGTGAGAGCTCGAGTATCCGTTCTAACCTGGCTCCACGACTCGGCTACTTTGGCACTCTGTTGTCTTACAATCACTGATTTTGTAGAGTGGTAGGTAGACTGCTTATCTAGCTACCACTTCAGTAATCTGTGATCTAATCGTTTTTGAAATTACTTCTTTTATTAATGGCCTCAGATATCTATTAAAGACCACTCTGCCAATGTCAAGTATTCAATAAGAAATTATAAAATTTTAATTCACACGTAAACCCTCATGTCAAAAAAAAATCTTGTAATTACTTAGAAGTGACTACAGGTATTTGTAGAAGTATACAGTTGTCTATGGATCATACTCTAGTTTAACATTTTTGTCTATGGTCAAAAGACAGCTTACTATATAATATACTAGCTGTTGTCCCCGACTTCGTTCGCGTAGTAATGAAGATATAAAGTACTATGATGTTTCATATTTCAATTTTACATTATTATAATTTTAGTAAGAATCCTTTTTTTCCTGTAATTTATATAGCCCATATTGATCAGTGATAATGTAGCATTCAAATGGTGAAGCCTTTCCGAAGTCATGGTAGAGTCCAACGATGAGCAAGTGCACGCCTTTAGTGCCTATGCTAATAAACTATATAGATCTGAAAACTAAGCTACTTAAGCGCAATTTACACTTAGATTTTTCATAATTTACAAAAACAATACGATAGTTAAACTAAGAATATTATTTTATATTTATTATAATTCGTAAAAATTTCACTAGGTATTTGTTGTATCAAACTTGTTTTTCTAATGCAGCCATTCTCAAAGTGGTGTTCCGCGGAACCCTAGGGCTAAAATACTGCAAAAAATACCTACCAAAGGGAGATTATAAGGTCACATCTAAATATTACGTAATATTACATTGCAATATGATTATTCATAAATACATATAAATCAGTTTTTTATAATTATATTAAGGCTTTTTCCTACGCCAAAAAAGTTTGAGAACCGCTGTTCTAATGTAATTATTGTTCGTAATATTGCTGTTTTTTTTTGTAAACCAATAAATAAATGAAATAAATTCTAAAATATTTGTAATAGGGTAAATGATTTGTCAGATAATGTCAGTATTGAATGATTTAGAACTTAAACACGTATAACTATAAAACAAATATTAGTTAATAAAACATTTTACTCTCTCAATAAAGCCTAATATTATTATATCTATTGTTGAAGTGATCAAGACGCTATTACAGTTGCTACATGGGTGATTCCGTTCTAACTGTGATTTTTAATGTCCTGTATTGTTTGTTCTCATTTCTCATTAATTAATTATCTAGTAATGAAATTTTTGTGTTAATTGGATAATAATAAACATATTTCAACATTATTTTTATATAATATAACTTGCCACTCAGAGAAAACTTTTAATATATCACTTAAATGTCAGTACCGTGTCATGTCCATTTCTAGAATTTACCTGTAAATTGTGTATTTTTTTTTGTCACAATAAATATTATAAAAGAGTTTAAAAATGTTAAAACATAATTAATGAATAAATTTGACCATTTTCTTTAAGAATTTCTACCAAATTTATTTTATGTGTCAGTACCGTGGACAAATAAGTCAGTACCGTGGAACGGAAAATTTGAAATTTGTTTCTCGCTCTTAACGCTTTGAAGTTGTAGTAAAATCCTTTCAGATTTATATTTTTAGAGTAAAATAGATAAATAATATTCATAAATAAGTTAAAAAAGTTTCATTTCAATATCTTGAAATTTTTAATCAAAAAAATCACAGTTAGAACGGAATCACCCACATATTATTGGATTATTAGGTATAATTGTATTTTGACAGGTCCAAGTGATCCAATAAGAATCTACGGAAGATGTAAGAGAAAATAAATTATTTATTTATTTATAAAGCCTACCTACAAAATTACGTTAAAACTACATATTATAAAAAGGACTACTATTATATAAAGTAAATGAAATTTTAATTATAGGATAGGACGGCATGCTCGAGGTGATAAAGGGATAGATACTACACTTCTAATAAAATTACAAAAATATATAAAAATAAAAAACAAGAACCAAATAGATGTAAGGAAGAGGGGAGAGAAAAAAAAAGAATCACAAAAGTAAAAAACCAAACTAAAATACTGGTTAGTTAGTTAGTTAGTTGAAGATAGTTAGTATCAAGATGTTTCCTAATAGATTCAAACTTAGTAAAGTAGCTTGTTTTTCTTTAAGTACGATCAATGTCGAGATTTGTCCAAATAAACCAAGTTATTATTATTATTATTCCCGTGTGTCCTATTTTATGATTGCAATGGAAATTGGGTCACGCGATCGATGGAGCCTGTGAACTTGAAAGGCTGCGCACTTCCTCCCTCCTTATGTTATCCTGGTGCTTCAACCCTGATATTATCGGTATATTCACGCATCACATTGCTTTTATGGGTCAGTTGACTGCCATTAGCAAGACCTGGGCATCGATTCACAAATCAATATATCTAATTAGATTATTACTAGATTTCATAGATGAGATCCACCAGTAAAGCACTTTAAAAAAAATTATTGTATAAAAATTTCAGAACATCTGTAACTGCTTCAATATATTTGAGGTAGTTAACAGCTTTTGTGAAAATATATTTCGATCAGACTTTGTCTGGTCTTAAAATGCAATCCGTGAGCAAATATCTGCAGGTTGCTATATCGTGTTGAGATTAACAGGTTATACTTCTCTCGTTTACGGGTTTGCTTTCGATTTTAATTAAATTATTATTTAGTTTTCAGTATTGCTGTTGTATTGAGTAAGCAATACCTAAATAAAATCTTTTTATTTTAACATTTTCTAAACAAAATATCCAATTTAAACTCTCAAAGAAAAAAAGTAAAAAAAAAACATTATTAAAATTGCAATATGTAAAATATTTTTGTAAGAATTAACCAAACAAATCTCATCTTTACATTGTGATAATAAAGTTTAAACTCGTATGAACAAATTTAAACGAAATACCATCCATTCCTCGGTTTATTGGAAAGCTATGTCATTAAACTTATTTTAGGTTGAATTATTTTAAAATGTTCTTAATGTTATGCATGTAAAAGTGAAATTCGTTCGGCAAGTTTTGGTCTTTACATCGTTTCGGATACTGTTTGAGGGTCTGAATTATTTTGAAATTCGAACTGCGCATGCCCAGAATTTCAGAGGTCCCCGTCCGTTCCAGCATCCTTTGTTCAAGACTCACTTCTAGCGGGAGTCAACGTCTCCTCCAAAAAAAACGTTTATTATTCTAATTTTAAATTTCAAAACAATATTTTCAAATTTCGAATTCCAACTTCGAGCTGTCATAAATCGAAGCGAGAGAAGAGGTAAGTTCTTTTTACAAATTTTATAATTGCGTTCTATTTTTAAAAAACTTTGCTAATAGACAATTACGTTTAATCTATAATATACTTAAGTGGGGGGTATTTACAAAAAATAATACTAAATATTTACGATTCCATTTTTATAACCTATGTATGTATGGAATATGAAATATAACATCGACAAACAAATAGAACTTTCCAATATATATCACAATAGATACTAACATATTAAAGGTTTATTATAGGCAACATATGCTAAATGCTACTAGGGTAGGCAGCACGCCAAGAATTAGGTCAGTGACCTAGTTTTTAAACAGCTTTAACTGAAATAAATGATCTGTCAAGAGCAGAATTCTCTTAATGATTGTTATTAATGTTAAAATAAAATTGTAATTACAAATTCGTATATTAGAATTCATGTACAACACCTTGACCTTTATTATCCCTGTGCTATGGGTATGGGAAAATAAATTAAGGAGTGGTAGGGAGACTCTATGTGGTTATTATCCCGGTATGCCTTTGCGGTATAGTACCACCACTTTCAAACGGAACACCCGTGAAGAGTTTCGCCTAGTCTTGTTCAGTGTATTCAATCCGGCATAGTGGATATTATATCCCAGGTTACTTCTCGATTTATTTATTTATTGGGTACAGAAACAGGGCTCTACAATTAGACAGGGAATTAACATCGTACTAAGAATTATAACAATCCAATTGTAGGTCCTATGCACAGTGAACACAGCATGCACTAACATTACAAAATTATTTACAATTAAATCAAAAAATATATATATAATGGATGAATTATATAAAACTAAGCCTCACTATGCCGCCTTGAATGGACACTAAAAAACTTTAAATAGATTTCATAGTACCTCGGTGTTAAAGTCGCAGCTATAAATCAAATCCCCCCAGCGAATTCATTTACCTGGCAATATTATCTCATCCGGGAGGGGTTTGTGTCATAATTCTTTAGCTCTCTGACATTTGATCTGGTTGCTAGTTTCCTGTGAAAAGGCGTGGAATAGCAGCACTTGTATACGGGCGTGCGTTGTGCGAACACCTCCATCCAGTCTCGGGTTTTTGACTATTGAAAATGCTAAAGAGTTGTGTTTTTATTGTGGTTAACGTGTAGTTTTTTTTTTCTTTTGTTTTTGGTTTAATCATTGTGAAGGATTGAGAAGAATTGAGATGTCTATTAAGAGTTTGTGTGAGATATTTTTTTTATATATTTATCTATTTATCACCTATGTAGTACTGAGGTCCCGTATTTAATACCTGTTCGTAACAAATATTAATATAATCTAATAAAAAAATAATTGTTTCTCAGGGTTTATGTTTCCTTGTGTATTTTTTTTTGTATTTATATATTTATTATTATTATGATTTTAAGGTGAACATAAATTAAAAAAATTGTTTAAAATTGGGTACATTCACGAATTAAAAAAAATTAGTTTGAATTAAACAGTTAAATAACAATTAAAATTTATTTCAAAAACAAATCTTTATTACGTAATTTAAAATCTGTATTGCTATATAAATAAAAACACACAATAATAATAATTTATTTATAGCTTTTTTCTTAGATTAATTGCTTATTAACACTAGAAAGACTGAACTTTAATATATGTGTATCTATATCTAGGTATAACACATATGTATATACCGGAAATGAAGGAGGGGGAGGTAACTACTATTATCAATAACCGCATTCACATGTCGTACAAAAAGTCACAAAATTCCGTCATTATATACATAGTTGTTTTTCTAATTGAAATCAAAAAGCGGTCAAAATGACTTCTTCGGGCAATATAGTGTTAATAAATCTTAAAATACTTTACAGTTTAATGTCGTTTTTGCTTTTCGTTATTTTTTTGAATGGAAATTAATTTAAAAAGTTTTACAGCTATGATGCGGATCAGCGTAAAGCGAATTTTAATATTGAACTATATCGTTCAATATTTGTAACACTATTAATGAAATATGTCAATTGCAATACAGCATTCATTTGGTTTGGTTAATTCTATACTATATTCAAACCACCGCCTCACAGTTGTTGGTCCTTCGAGCCGGATTTGAACCAACGACCAATGGTGTATTTTAATTGTTTCTATAATCCTGTGTCATATTATTATGTATGAAACATACACATTTTAAATTAAGAATACACCTTCTATCTCTCTCTCTCTGATGTATGAATCTATTGTTAGATTTATTCAAATGGCAACTACATATACAAAACGCTATTATTCACTTAAAGCACATAATTGAGATGAACTCGATAGGTGATCGTGGACAGATTCACTAATAGACTAATCGGGCTCTTCTGGCATTAATATAGGTCAAGTAACCATCACGGGTTAACTTACCGTTTTTAGCACAATATACGTTGCGCAGTCATTTGACCGGTCGTCTTCCTATTGTTTCTATTATAACACTCCAAGTGCTTAGAATTAGCAATTAAAACTACAAATAGTTCGGGTCCCTACATTATGTTTATAAAAAATTATAAATTGTTATATACTAGCTTTTACCCGCGGCTTCGCTCATATTTAAGTCATTAAATAAGTATAGAAAGTATAAAAATTAGAGATGTGCCGATTATGACTTTGGCCGACTAGCCGACTAGCCGATTAGTCGGTTGTAAATAAGCCGACTAGTCGGCCGACTAATCGGCCAAGCCGACTACGGTTTAGGGGATTCCCGTGATGCTTCGTTTACAGCTGATTCGCTGCAATTTCAGTCACTACTGACATGTGGACAAATATAAATAACAAAAAAAGATTTTTGAGTTTTACAGCTCACTAGTTTGACGATAGTTTCAAATATTATCACGCAGTATTGCAATATATGTCATTAAATATTATGTTGATTTGTTTTTTAATTAAGATACTAATTTTGTTTGATAAATGCCATCGATATATTTTCTTTACAAGGAAGTAACACATACATTTTATTGAGAAATAGACACAAAGTAAGAAGCCGGATAGTCGGCGCTCTTTGCCGATTAGTCGCCGACTACGATAGTGGCCGGATAGTCGGCTTTACCGACTAGTGGCCGACTAGTTGGAACATCTCTAATAAAAATAAATATAGAAATATAGAAAAATTCCAAACAGCTGAAACTATAGTCAATTGGAAACTATAGTAAAATATATATTTTTTTAAATAAAAAGTATCCTATGTTACTTCTACTACCTCCAAAAATATGTGTACAAAGTTTCATGATGATCGATTAAGTAGTTGTTGTGTGAAAACGTAACAATCAAACTCACATTCACATTTATAATATTAGTAGGGATTAGTTCAATTTAATGACACATAACTATGTAATAATTTATAACAGACAATAGTTTTACATAGTAACAGTTTACTTTAACAAGGTGTCACTTTGACAAATAATTAATTGTTTTGACATACTTGTATTTATAATGTCACGTGTGATTAAGATTTTTGAATTTGTATGGATAAATATTTGATTCAATTCCATCGAACCCAGTCGTTATATAAAGGTATTGCCCTGATAAATACAACACATTGTATCTATTATTTTGAAGTCATTGTCTATGTAGGCTTACCTACTTATGAGAGGCTGAAAGGAAGTTCTAGAGTACTTCCCGCCTAAAGTTTGACGGAAGTAAGACAGGCAAGATGGCGACGCTTCCTGTTTCATAATAACAAAGTTTATACATTCAGTTTTGCTTGAGTTTGTAACATCGATTCTTAACCAAGATAAGAAATTTATTTTTAATAACTTAACCTCTTGACATACGAATAAAATGCGCGTCCGTAGAATACCGTGCGCGAGATTTCTTGACGTCAAAGTCCATCATGACACATGAAACACGTGACATCTTAGAGACGTCATTGTATGTCAAAGGGTTAATCTTTCGGCCAGTTGTTTTTTATGTTGTTAGTGTCAACTCAAAAATAAAAATAACTATTTCAACAGCAATCCAAATTCAATATACATTACAAAGCACAATATTCAATATAGGTAATACTGGATATTATGTCTTACAAAGTAGAAAATAAAAAAAACAATATTTTTTATGTATAATATAATTTTTAATAGGATTTTTATTATTCCGCATAAAATAAACTTTGGGATACATAATTCCAATGCCAATCTATAAGCCCTGAAACAAATTAATATGTACTTTCACAAATAACTGTATTATTACAGACGCAAAGCCTATTTTATTACTGAAACTCAGGCGGGCTGAAGTTGTTTCAGGGGATTTTCACAAAGCCACGTGCTGTCAAAAACATCCCTCCCCCCATATTGCGGCTTACTTATTATTGTCAATGAAAATTGTAATTTTTACAAATCCTATGAAAAAGTGACTTTTGTATTTTATATAATGAAAAAAAATGAAAATGAAATGAAAATCGTTTATTAGCATAGACACTAAAGACTCTATTATGGATATGACGAGAAGAATACCACAAGAAACTCGTCAATCATAGCCTGTACATAAAATAATAATAATAAAAACTGAATTTTAATTTAAAAAAAATACCTATTATATTCGCTCGCATTTAAGTCATTAAATAAGTATCAAAGATCATTTCAATAGAACTATACTTAATATTTTACTATAATCAATAGGAAACTATAGTAAAAAGTAATATATATTTTTTAATAATAAATAGTATCTTATGTTACTTCTAGTACATCCAAAAATATGTGTACAAAGTTTCGTGATGATCGGTTAAGTAGTTGTTGCGTGAAAACGTAACAAACAAACTCACATTCACATTTATAATGTAGTAGGGAAGTAGGGATATATTTATTAGTTAGTTAACGAGTTGAATAGTACGGTTTTACGTTGAAATTTATTCTCAGGATTCCACAACCTGATGATGTTCACCACCAGTATATGCAAACAAAGATGTTAGTGCAGTTCCCGTGAACAGACAGAGACAAAAGACATCTTTGGAAAGAGAAGAAGAATTTCTGAAGAGACAACCAAAATGGATTCTAAAAACGATGGTCGTACAGACGAGATTGAGCTCAGCACTCAAGTCTCTACAACCAAAACTAGGTACGTTTTCTTGCATATAAGGCAACTCCGATAGTGACCACTAGATGTCACTGTTTAATCATGTATCTCACAACTTAATTAACTTGTGAGTTGTGAGTATAGATTTAAATTTGATTTCAGCGATGCACCAGTAAAGTCGGATCTTCCAGACCGAGGTAGTTGGGGAAGCAAATTGGACTTCATCCTCTCCGTTGTAGGCCTTGCTATAGGCCTTGGCAACGTTTGGCGGTTTCCGTACCTTTGTTATAAAAATGGCGGCGGTGCCTTCCTTATACCGTATTTCCTCACCCTGTTCCTGGCTGGTATTCCCATGTTCTTCATGGAATTGGCTATGGGCCAGATGCTTACTATTGGTGGATTGGGGGTATTTAAGATTGCACCTATCTTCAAAGGTAAGTTGAAGTCGGATAAAAATCTCAATCATCAGCACTTAAAAAGGTTATAATAACCCTATCCAACCCTACCTTTCATGACAGAAACATAATAGGCGCTCCTTCTATAGAAATTTTTTGGGGATCATTTTCTAACCATTCAAATACAGTTCCATAGATCCTTTTCCCTTCCTTTTCATAACATCTGCTTTTTAGAATATTTCTTTGATAAATTACTGGAAGTATATGAGAACGTAAATATCAGCTCGGAATAATATCTCCTGGTTAATATTTCCATGCATTTAGCTACTGTGTGTGGATTTAATTTCACATAAACACTGACGCGGGAGTCTTAAAGTCCCGTACATATGTGCTTGTATTTAAAAATCTTTAGAGTTTTTGGGGTTTAATGTTTAATATTTAGCTTCAGTGGATGTATTTAAATAAAATATTTTTTTTTATAATTTATTTGTATAAAATTAACTATCATTTCAAAGTTTAGAAAACACTTAACATATTTGGGAAAAATCACATGTGATCATAAATCAGCAAGAATAAATAAAATTATTTTAAAAAATCAACAAATCATTCTAATTAGAGTAATTCAAAAATTTTATTTTCTCAAAACCTGAGAGGTCCCCACCTCAGTAGTTAAAGGTTAATTCAAAACAAATCCATCTTGCTTTTAGTAATTAAGAAATACTTCAACAAATTTGAACTTATATAAAATAGAAACTTTACCATGAGTATCTGAAACAAAATTTAAATTAAATTCTTGGGCTGTTACATTTCAAAGGACGCTAATTGTTTTTTCAGATGAGGGTCGTTTGGATTTGACAATGATATCTTTTATTACGCTGTTGACTGGAATTCCAGATTAATATGTCCCATTAATTGTTGCGAATATTATTATATATTAAGATTTGTATACATATAGTATTAATTATATTACAAAACATACATTTTAGAATTATATCTCATGCCCAAAAGGAAGATCTAAACGAAGCTCCATTACAAATTAACATTAATGAATTTCAAAATTTTTTTTTTCATCTTTCCCTCCTTTACCTGTCTAAATACTTTTTTTTTTTTACCTTAACGGTCAAGTATTTACCTAAATTATAGACAAAATAACACATTTAGGTTTTTTCCCGTTTAATTTATGCCCTAATGTAAATATTTCAGGAATTGGTTACGCCGCAGCCGTTATGTCTTGTTGGATGAATGTGTACTACATTGTCATCCTGGCTTGGGCTATCTTCTATTTCTTCATGTCAATGAGATCTGGTAAGTGTTGGAACTGGTCTACAATCTTTTTTAGACTTAGTTGTATTTCTATCTTAAAATTCATTCTTTATATAGTATTTTTATATTCAAACAACTAGCACTTTATGTTGCAATCAAATTACAAATATAAAAGGAAGTTAAAGCACCCTTAACCCCAACTAAATTCGCGATTTACTACCTAAAGGTTGGTTGCCTGGTAGAGATCACTACTCAGTGATAAGGCCGCCTATTGTTTTTTATTTTTATTTTTTTTATCTTATTCTCTAATAATGTGTGCAATAAAGAGTTATTATTATTATTATTAAAGCCATTTAAGAAGTTACCATAGATAATATAAGAAATATGGAGGTAAAATATAAAAACAAAACAAAATCTACAAGCCCAATATAATATCCAGATTATACATCAGCTAAGGTACCAGTTAATTGTAACCACTAAATATAAATGTACCTCCCAACAGATGTACCATGGCGTACCTGCGATAACTATTGGAATACAGCAACCTGCGTCAATCCGTACGACCGTAAAAACCTTTCCTGCTATGCCAACAACATTGAAACTAACTTCTGCATCCTTAACGGACACAATGTTAGCAAGACTGCTCTTTCTGATCCCGTGAAGGAGTTCTGGGAGTAAGTACACATTTTCTATTTATTATATTGTTTTTCTGTCCTTTATTTGCTCTTTATTGTTGGTAAATACGATCTTTCTTTGTTTAGACGTCGCGCTCTTCAAATATCAAGTGGCATTGAAGAAATTGGTAATATTCGTTGGGAACTTGCTGGTACTCTTCTACTTGTCTGGATCTTATGCTACTTTTGCATCTGGAAGGGAGTACGCTGGACTGGAAAAGTCGTTTATTTCACTGCCCTGTTCCCATATTTCTTATTGACTGTACTTTTGATCAGAGGTGACGGATTCATTACTTTCGGTTGGAGTTGGTAATTTAGAATTGCTTCATTTATTTGTATAAATGTTTTAGGAATAACACTCCCTGGTGCAATGGAAGGAATCAAATTTTACATCATGCCAAACATGTCTAAACTCTGGCAATCTGAAGTATGGATTGATGCTGTCACACAGATCTTCTTCTCTTACGGTCTTGGTTTGGGCACACTCGTAGCTCTCGGCAGCTACAATAAATTTACGAACAATGTTTATAAGTTTGTATTGTTTGCTTATGTATTTAACTTCAATAGTCTGGGTTAGATCCTTTACAAATTTTTGATGATCTATTCTTTTATCAGGGACGCGTTGATTGTCTGCACAGTTAATTCAAGCACATCAATGTTTGCTGGTTTTGTCATATTCTCTGTCGTTGGATTTATGGCTCATGAGCAGCAGCGGCCTGTTGCTGAAGTGGCTGCTTCTGGTAAATATATATTCGTTTCATTACATCAATTTATTACACAATGTTTCCAATTCATCTTTGTATTATTATATTACACAATTTTCATAGGTCCTGGCCTAGCATTTCTGGCATACCCATCGGCAGTACTGCAACTCCCAGGTGCTCCATTATGGTCGTGCCTCTTCTTCTTCATGCTGTTACTCATTGGGTTGGACAGTCAGTTCTGTACCATGGAAGGCTTCATTACAGCTGTCATTGATGAGTGGCCAAAACTCTTGAGACGCAGAAAGGAAATTTTCATAGCGATAACTTGCTTTATATCGTATTTGGTTGGATTGTCTTGCATTTCTGAGGTAATTTTATCCAAATTATTATTCTTATGTGCGAAGGATATGTGGCTAATCTACAATCTCCTTTCAGGGTGGAATGTATGTATTCCAAATCCTGGACTCATACGCAGTCTCCGGCTTCTGTCTTCTCTTCTTAATCTTCTTTGAATGTGTCTCCATCTCCTGGGCTTTCGGTGTGAACCGCTTCTACGATGGAATTAAAGAAATGATTGGATATTACCCCACCATTTGGTGGAAGTTTTGCTGGGTTGGATTTACACCTGCCATTTGCATTGTGAGTATAGAATTTCCTTTTGTTATAAAAAATGGAATGTTACGATTTCCAATAATTTGTTCTATTTTTACTATTCGAGTCAGAGTAGATAAGTCTGCCGCCAAATTCGATCATACATATAAAGTATATATTTTATTCCTGAACCAAATTGTTTTTAAAAACGACTATCTTCCAGAGCGTCTTCATCTTCAACATCGTTCAATGGACTCCGATTAAATATATGAATTACGAGTACCCGTGGTGGTCTCATGTCTTCGGTTGGTTCACCGCCCTCTCTTCTATGTTGTGTATCCCTGGATATATGGTCTACTTATGGCGTACGACTCCTGGCACACGACAGGAGGTAAATATTATCTTTTGTTAATTGATAAGCTGAAGATTGGACCATAATGAACGACATATGATTTTTCACTATGTATTCCAGAAATTCAATACCATCGTTCGTATTCCTGAAGATGTGCCAACACTCCGCACCAAAATGCAAGAGGAGGAGATTGCCAAGCACAACAAAGTTTAAGTTATGAAATTTTTTGAAAATGCTACTCTTAATACCTACGTATTAATTTCAGATTTTTAGAACAATTAAAAAACCAAAGGAATCTAACCAACAGTATCTAAAGAAACCAGTATTTCTTTTTACACATAAAAAATAAATTAAAGAAGCAGTGATAGCATTTTCAAATGATTTTCTTAATTTTTTTTTATTTCTATGTATTTGTGTTCATAAAACGTTATAATCTCGCGACAAACGCACAATTTATCTCTATTTATTTCCTTAGTTAATTTATTATTTACATATTGAATTAAGTAAGAAAAAATTGGCCCAGTATTTTACCCAGGAGTCGTATCACCACTTCCAAGTCTAACATTGAGATTCTGGATATGCTTGGTCGGGTAAAACCTGTTGTCAACCTTAATGGCAAAGGCAACTTCTGTTTGTTGATAGACGGCAAATAATGATCCTACTTTGTATGTAGTTTGATCGGGCCTTAGGTTCTAAGTAAGATTTATTTTTAGTTTTAAATTTGTGTGCAAGGCTTTATGAGGTTTTGCGTTGTGACGCGTTCATGTATATTGATATTATAAACTAAACGTTTTATTTTTAAGAAATATATTATTATTTAAGCATATCTATAATAATAAAAAAATATATTTCCTATATAATGTCTTCCAGTGTATTTATATTTATAGAACATATATTCTTCGAATGTTTCTAGCTAGTTAATGTTTTTTAAAAGTATTTATATATAGAACAAAAGGTAAAATTTGGAGAGTCCGATTTCTCCAAACATTGTACTGTACTATTTCCTAATAATCGATCATTATCAACTTTATTTATCTGAGATTTATACAAAGTATCAAATATACGCCACTTGTCGCTTTATCCGGTAGATGGCGCTGATTAATTTTGCATCACACATCTTAGTTTCAACTTATATTTGTGGATCGATTATTCGGATGGTAAAAACTCGTTGATTAGTGTTTTAGTACGCTTATTATAATTTTATCCTTAAAGGATTTAATTAGCGATCGATATTTAATTACGTGTTTAGAAAATATATTATTATTATATAAGAGAAAACGCAATGAGACGCGCCGTTTTGGATATTATTATGTGTGCTTGTGAAATATAGATGCGTTTTTTTTGTGGTTAACTATTAGAAAACAATCTAGATTTTTAACACTAAAAAAGCTAAAAACAATATACAGTAATACCCCGCTTTACGCGACTCCGTTATGCGCGGTTTCACTATAACGCGAAATTCAAATTTCGCGCTCAATTGCCCAGCATTATGCGAAAGAGTGCGTATAAACATAATGTAGTCATCAACTTCTCTAAAGTCGCGGGAATTTCAGTTTTTTCCGGAACGTATCACTCGCGTAAAGCGGGGCATTACTGTATTATACTTGGTAGTATTACAAAAACTTAATTTATAACAAACGCTATTTCTGCGGGTAGACGCGTGTATCTATCCACATAGAGTTAAGTTTTTCAACGTTAATCCCTCACTTAAGTATTAATATGTTCTTAACCCTTAAATGGACGATTTTTGTTTCACGATTTAAAAAAATATATTTGTGTAATAGACATGTATTACTGTCTAGGAAAAATGAGTAAAAAAATCTAGACATGAATTTACTATACTTTTTTTGCAATAATGTGAGTGTTGTTTAAAAACAACATTGTCAATTTAAGGGTTAAAAGTCAATTTCCCGGACGTTTATTATATTAGAAATGTTATTGTAGTAAATAAAATATTTAATTAAATTAATTAATAAAATATATACTCGAGTTACTTTTAGTGGGTTGTATGTTATCATATCGTCTAACTTAATTTAGTGTTATATTTATTTTGGTTTCGCAGCTTAAATATATTGCCGCTAAAATTATATACAATTTGCGGCTCACTGCGATCTATAAACGCCCAATGTAATATTGAGTAGTTACGATTTGCGGCTCAAATTCGATCGACAAATAGATATATATTTTATTTTATTTAAAAAAATGTGTTCCACGTGAGACCAAGTTATAATAAAGTAAATTTTTATATCTCTATAAAATTTATAAAAGAAATTCTATTAAGATTTATCAGAATAAATATTTTCCATAATGTTATACATAAAAATTAGTGAATTTTTTGAATGTTTAAATAAATATATAATATCCTAGAATTATTGTAAATTAGATGTTTTTAATTGACATATCTTTTTAAAATATACCTATTTTTAAAGTTACGTTTAGTAAAGCATACATGGAGGAAATTGTGGTAAAAGTCTACACTCATAGACCAACCCGATAGAATACGGTCACATGACTGCTGTAACGAATTACCGAGTTTTTGGTACATAGCAACGGGCATAGATTAGGCTTTTCCTATAATAATATCGACTTGATCAATTACATGGACATGCAAATGACGCTGCCGCTCCTAGTGATCTACTGACTCGATTACCAACGCGTCAACAGTATACTACAGTAATACCCCGCTTTACGCGACCCCGTTATATGTGGTTTCACTATAACGCGAAATTCAAATTTATTATTATACTACGCGAAAGAGTGCGTATAAACATAATGTAGTCATCAACTTCTCTATGGTCGCGGGAATTTCAGTTAACGCGATTTTTTCCGGAACGTATCCCTCGCGTAAAGCGGGGCATTACTGTATGCCTTCGTACTAAGTTGTTCAATACAATGTCCGTTTCATTGAGCGTGTAACCAGATAGAATAAATAAATTTATGAATTAATGGTCTAAAAATAAAGTGTTCAAAATTACATCAATTATTATATGTAATATGTCAATTTTTGAAAAAAAAAAAATGTTAAAAAAATTTCGTAAATGTTTATCGTAGTAAAAATGCTTGGTTGTATTGTATTTATATAAATATAAAAATTCAAAGACAATACGTATGATGTGTATTTTTAAATATTTATTATATTATATTATCTATGCTTGATACAGTAATTTGAGTAAAAATCTTAAAATGTCCAATTAAATATACACAAAATAATGTGACTGCCTGTCAATCAGGACGTGGCATATTTATCTCCTCAAGCTGGGTCAAGAACTACACTCTAGTTTAAAAACAGGCAGAGTGTGGTCACATATGTCAAGCTGCTAAAAAAACTAAAGATTTTTCACTCAATTACTGTCATGTGTAATGTTATGACATTTTAGCCAGAAGAAAGTAACGCGACCAATTTGTGTAGCTATACTTGGTTAGTTTCAGACTGGGACAGCCAAAATGTTAAGGAGTTTAGATTGGACCTGGAATGAATAATGATCTGGTTGCTTAACCAGTGCTGGGTTGTAATTGTAGGAACTAAAAATGCTTGGCATTCTCTTCAAAACGTCAAAATACTCGAGGTAGTAAATTTATGAACTGTAATGGGTTATTATTTCATTTTATTTACCTGAATAACTAATATAAGAATAATACAGTAAGAAAAATATTATTTCTTAAAAATCGAACTAATTAGAACGTTTTAGCTCAAAATCACGTGTATCCATAGATTTTAGGGTGAAGCGGGGGAATTTCACCCTCTGGGGGAATAATGTCGTAACTTTACATGTATTTGCTTACGTTTAAAGTGTTAGTTTAACGTAAATAAAATTTCTAGATGTCTGTTTAGAAATGAATGTGCTTCCACGATAATAAAAAAAAATCAAAAGAGATTTTAAATCGCATTTATCGTTGTTATTTTTATTATTTTCAAATATTATAATATTAACACTAGATTTACCAGACCAGTCAAAATGACTGGTCTTGCAAGATCAAATTTAAATTCCTACTGCAACTAACATTTTCTTTAATTCTTCTAATCTTCTTTACAACTTAACAAAAGAATTAGTTTCATGAATTTTATATTATTTTATATATATTTGTAACAAATATATACTTTTTTGGTTTTTGTAGAAATAGGTATATTTAAGCTGGTAAATCTAGTGTTAATTAAAATTTAATGTATTTATTTCTAAATTAATACTGTATTAAAATATATAATTATTGCATGTATTTTAGTTGAAAACTAAATGTGAAATTATATAGAAAATTTAACTTGTGTGTTATGCAATTTTAAATGTAGATTGTAAATTATTTATTTCAATAAACGAAACTATGTAGTTAAATATTTGTTTTTATTATTATGACTTGTCTGATGGCCCAATATAAGTTGGTTTTTATGAATGATACAGGTGAAAAGTGCCTTCTTTATTATTACAATTTTCAGACTTAACCCATGCAGTATCCTAGTCAAATTTCGGTAGAACTTGGAAGTAGACAGGTATTACAAGAAAGTGTACTCTATTTCGCTCGGTGCATCAAGTCTGTATAGCGAAGTTCACTGCTGCGGTATCACATTCCAACCCGAGATTTTGTTTACGAATTTTGATTTCTATTTGTACCAAATGACCCCACTTCCCTTAACAATAAATTTAAGTGTGTTTCTATGCCACAAATAAATATTTATTTAAAAGATTACCTCTGAAGGTCTTCATTGAATAATATTTAACATTTGTGTGATAAGAATTTTTTTATTTATTTATTTTTTACCAGTGTTAATTTTTTATTACGTAAACTATATCTCATAACCGTTGCATGTGCGAAGAGTCTTCTTTGAATGCAAAAAAAAAGGAATATAAACCTCCGCTTGATTTTTTAAATGCCTATACTAATATAGAATATGCAATGCTTCCCTCTCTTTCCCCTAAACCTCCGTACTCAAGTTTTTTAATTTTTTAAAACTTTGTATACTAAATAAAAATCTCTTTATTGCACATTGTATAGTTGACAATCTTCAAATGGATACAGATTGGACTTTGGACTGGAAGAAACAATCATTAGAAAGGGAACTATATTCTCATCGCATCGAAGTTGAGGCATGTGTGAAAGGGATGCAGATATCTCCTTTCTCGTTCACGACACCGCGATCGTTTTTTTTTTTCTATATATTCTACACTAATATTATAAAGAGGAAAGATTTATATTTTTAAATGAAATTATTTAAAATTATTTTGCTTATAATTCCCGCTACAACATTCAGTAATTTATCTCGACGCGTTTCGCCACTTCACGTGGCATCATCAGGATACATGAAGTGGCGAAACGCGTCGAGACAAATTACTGAGTGTTGTAGCGGGAATTATAAGCAAAATAATTTTAAATAATTTCATTTAATATGGATTTCCGCAAAGTAACGCCTGAAACAACTAAATTATATTTGTATTTTTGTATGTTTGTAACGAATTGGCTCAAAAACTACTGGACCGATTTCAAAAATTCTTTCACCATTTAAATGCTACATTATCACTGATCAATATAGGCTATATAAATTACAGGAAAAGAAATAAGGATCCTTACTAAAACTCCAATAATGTAACCCAAGGTTGCCATAAAAGGCAGGCGTCGTTGAAATATGAAACATCATTAAACTTCATAGTACTTATATCTTCATTACAACGCGAACGAAGTCGGGGGCAATAGCTAGTCGCTTATATACCTACAAAAACTGTATCCATTTGAAAATCGATGTGTGTTTATAGGGAAGTTTAATGCCATTGGCACTATCTACCAACTAACCATTGTCAATATTTACGTGGAAAAGTTATAAATGAATTGAATAAAGAACAAACTCATATGCGGTCTGACCTTAAAACCCTTTTTACCTTATGACATCATTTTAGTATTGCAAATAATTTATCGATGTATTCATGCCAAGGTTCCATTTTACAGCTTAATAATACAACTTATGAATGAATAATAACCACTGTCCACGGCGGCGTCTTATCATGCTTATTTATTCAAAATATTATTGTACATATTATCCTCTTCCGCAATAATATTATTATTAAACTGTAAAATTGAGCGGCGTTTCAGGATCACGTACAACCTTCAGGAATAGGTTTTTCTTATTTAAAAAAATTGTTTATTAGCATAGGCACTAAAGGCGTGCGCTTGCTCATCGTCAGAATCTATAATGGCTTCTGAAAGGCGTAGGACGAGAAGAAGAACCACAAGAAACTTGTCAATCGTAGCCTGTACATAAAATAATTAACAAAAAAAACTGAATTTCCATTCAGAAAAAAAAAAGTAAATAACATTACATAAGTCACATAATTCTCAATAATACACAAGAATTAAAATTAGATCAGATCCACGGTGCAACCACAAAGGTATCAATCAGCCCACAATAATATGAAAAACTATGTCGGCGAGTAGCAAAGAGAGAAGCATGGCACACAGGAGTAGACCGCCCCCATCGCAGCACCAGTTCACGAGTATCACGTCCTGGACAGCGATCACTCCCGTCAACCATATTTTAGGGAAGGGTGCGACCTGGACCAACACGCCACCGCGGCGTCGATGCATAAGTAAACACCACTTCCGCTGTCACACACCCCAACTCCACACCCACCAACAGAATAAGCCACTTGGCTAGTATTGTGTGACTGATCAATGATGAAAAATGAATTAATTGCAAATAAAAATTACGATGTGATTGCACAGTGGTTACAAAAATAAATGTTACATTTATAACACATATGTATATAAAATACATTTATATGTCCTACAATATGTATATAAAAATATATAAAAAAAATTATATATATATATATATTTTAATTTTAATATTCCCTTACTGAGCTATTTACTATTTCCAACAATGAATTGCACATTTATCGAACCCAACCCAAAGAGTGGTGGTGAATGGTAAGCTAAAATCAGATAACTCTGTTTGCCCCCTGGCTGTGCCCCAAGGTTCTATTTAGGTCCTTTCCTTTTTGTGATCTATATTAATGATCTTGCCTAGCGATGTCTGTGATAGTGTTATTCGCTGATGATACCTCATTAATCTTTAAGGTCAAAAGAAATCAGGACAATAGGTGTGTCGTGGAGGGTGACGGGAGCTGGGTGGTGGGACTTAGGGATCTTCCGGGAGAAAAGGATGGCGGCACTTTTTTAGGGGTTGACGTCGATACGCCATTTCCGGAACCAGTGGCCTAAGATGTTAACGGCTCTTTGGACGGGAAGGATGGCGTATTTGGGATTTGAGGCACCTGGGTGGTTATGTTATAGTGCCGTGTCGTCCACGAAGAGGCCGAGTTTTACGTCGGACGGACGAGGGATGTCGTCGGTGTATGCGGTGTAGAGAATGGGGGAGAGGACCGATCCTTGAGGGACTCCAGTGTTTAGAGAGGAAATCATTTACCAAGCGCACGAGACGGTGAGGCAATGATGCTCGCGCGTCATGTGTGCCGTATTTATGCCCAATGCTCGGTCGCCATTGGTCGACGCCACACCGTGATGCTGCCCCGCGTCCTGCCCCGTGCGGGCGACCAGGGGAGCAGAGGGACAGGTCATACGATAGTCGCAGCTAGTTACAACCACATATCAAGGCTGGGACAGCCATAACATATAAGAAACCATTTTACCAAATAAATTCATTCCAAGCAGTACATCAAGTCTTTTCTTATAACTCCACTAAAGTAGTATGACCGTCACATGGACCCGATTATAATCCCAGAGAATTTTAATGAGAACTCGATCGAAACGTTGGAAATTATTGCCTCTGGTCCAACATGCTTTGAAACATTTAATTAGACTTGTGTAAAATAAACTTTGAGCATCCTTCTATCCATTATTGGCGGCTGAGTGTTCCTCCGAAAACAAATTCATTTCAGGAGCGAATTGAGAAAAATCGCCAGGAGACAGAACAACAAGCTCACTGCCGATAACATTTTAAACTATTATAATAAGTTCAATTGGTGATTTTGTGAGACATGAAGTAGTTTCATAAAGCTCCAAAAAATAATTATTTTCAAATTCCATGATTAATAATCACATATGCATGAAAGTACAATACGATTTAAATGACTGTCATTATTCTGAAATATTACAATTATGCCATGAGGACACCGGGCAAAGAATCTGTACTAAATAGTTACAATCTCGCTTTGTCATGTTTCCATAACTTAGGAGGAAAAGTTCCTAAAATCAAAATCGCGACAATATCAACGAAACGATAAGCAAGGGCTACACAGAAGCGTGCGCTGGACCACCACCAACAAATTCGTTCAATATGTGCTGTTATCTTCCCCACTTCGGACTCATACATCCCCATAAGCGTAAATTATGCGTTGTACATGATGCGATGGCGAAGGTTCAGGGTGCAAGCCTAAATTCTTAAGTGTCTGGTCCCGACATTTTCCAGCCGTTACTATCCATTTTGGTGAGACTCAGGGAAGAGTCTGTTGCCCCCTGCGATGCCACCATTTATTACTAATTATTATTGTGTATTATATTTTTATGGTTTTTGTTGTAGTCAAAGGGGGGTAGTAGTTATGTTTAGTTTACTTTATTTTTTGTTATTCTACTAGTGAAATTAAGCTCAACGGGCAGGATCTTCCAGTCGTAAATGATACCAAATTTCTGGGAATTACCTTGGACTCTAAACTTCCTCACATTTCTTCGTTGTCAAAGAAATTAAGTTCAGCGGCCTATGCAGTTAAAACAGTGCGACGTCTCACTGATGTTGATACTGCAAGATTAGTTTATTTCAGCTACTTCCATAGTATTATGTCTTATGGAATCCTTTTATGGGGTAGCGCAACTGATATCAAATCGATTTTCATTTTACAGAAACGGACAGTGCGCTCAATTTACGATCTGAGCTCCCGTGCTTCACTTAGGGAACGATTCAAGGAGTTTAACATCCTCACAGTAGCATCACAATTTATTTACGAAAATATGGAATAAGAATTATTTTAATAGAAATTCTGATATACAATCTCGAAATACTAGAAGCAGTGACAAATTGGCAGTACCTTATTTTCGCTTGTCAAAAACCCATAAATCGTTTATAGGAGTGGGGATCAGAATGTATAACAAATTGCCCAATGACTTAACAAGTCTGCCCACTCCTGCTCTGAAAAAGATTGTAAAGCAGACGCTAATTAAAAAGGCTTATTACAGAATTATTGATTATATGAGCGATGGAAATGCGTGGTTGAACTAGTGTTTGAGCTTGACTTACTGTTGGCTTACTAGAAGGATTATTTTATTTATAATTAGTTGTTTCAGGCGTTACTTTGCGGAAATCCATATTAAAGGAAATTATTTAAAATATATGTTGTAGCGGGGATTATAAGCAAAATAATTTTGAATAATTTCCTTTATTTTATTTATTTATTTTTTGACTGAATTTAATGTACATATACCAATCTTGCAGTATCAACATCAGTGAGACGTCGCACTGTTTTAACTGCGTAGGCCGCTGAACTTAATTTCTTTGACAACGAAGAAATGTGAGGCCCCCACTGAAGCTTAGAGTCCAAGGTGATTCCCAGAAATTTGGTATCATCTACGACTGGAAGATCCTGCCCGTGGAGCTTAATTTCGGTACTTCCTATATTTACATTTGGAAGAGAAAATCTAATACATTTGGTCTTCTTCGCATTGAGAACCAGTTGTGTACCTCTGAAAGCGCAGTATTCACATCGTCAAAAGCATTTTTCTTCCTATTAATTTTAAAAATCAAGGAAGTATCATCAGCGAATAAAACAATATCCAAAAGTCCACGAACTAGGTACGGTAAATCGTTTATATAAACCAAAAACAAGAAAGGACCAAGAATTGAACCCTGTGGGACACCCATTCTAAGCTTAGAGGCAGAAGATGTGGTACAATTTACAGCCACTCTTTGTGTCCTGTCGTTTAAATATGAATTGAGAAGCCCTAACGCATTATCTTTAATGCCATAGTAGCTTAATTTCCGAATAAGAGTCTCATGATCGACGCAATCGAACGCCTTGGATAGGTTACAGAAGATGCCAACAGCATCATGCGAGTCCTCCCAGGCATCAAATATATGTTTAATCAAAGCTATCCCTGCATCGGTCGTCGATCAAACCAAATTCAAACACAGTTTAAACTTCATAAAGCCACCTCTTAAGGGACTGTGCATTGAGTATATAAAACATGTTTGGAGATACTGATGTGAAATAATAATGCGTGGACCCACTTCTGGGGGGCTACTCAGACCCACTTCTGACAAAAATACGAACGTTCCCTACTCAGGAACACTTACGTAATCATTCACGAAATTACGGATTTGACAGCGACGTCATATAGAGGTTCTTATATCCACTGCTCCTACAATGGCAGCGCAGGGGGCAGTAGACCCTTCCCTGAGCCTCACCAAAATGGATAGTAACGGCTGGAAAAGGTCGGGACCAGACAGTTAAGAATTTAGGCTTGCACCCTGAACCTTCGCCATCGCATCATGTACAACGCATAATTTACGCTTATGGGGATGTATGAGTCCGAAGTGGGGAAGATAACAGCACATATTGAACGAATTTGTTGGTGGTGGTCCAGCGCACGCCCTTGCATAGCGTTTCGTTGATATTGTCGCGATACGATATGATTTTAAGAACTTTCCTCCTAAGTTATGGAAACGTGTCAAAGCGAGGTTGTAACTATTTGGTACAGATTCGTTGCCCGGAGTAATACTAAAGGCGACCTCATGACACAATCGTAATATTTCAGAATAATGACAATCATTTAAATCGTATTGTACATTCATGTATATGTAATTATTAATCACGGAATTTGAAAATAATTATTTTTTGGAGCTTTATGAAACTATTTCATGTCTCACAAAATCACCAATTGAACTTATTATAATAGTTTAAAATGTTATCGGCAGTGACCTTGTTGTTCTGTCTCCTGACGATTTTTCTCAATTCGCTCCTGAAATGAATTTGTTTTCGGAGGAACACTCAGCCGCCAATAATGGATAGAAGGATGCTCAAAGTTTATTTTACACAAGTCTAATTAAATGTTTCAAAGCATGTTGGACCAGAGGCAATAATTTCCAACGTTTCAATCGAGTTCTCATCAAAATTCTCTGGGGTTATAATCGGGACTATGTGACGGCCATACTACTTTAGTGGAGTTATAAGAAAAGACTTGATGTGATACTTGGAATGAATTTATTTGGTAAAATGGTTTCTTATGCTATGGCTGTCTCAGCCCTCATATGTGGTTGTAGCCAGCTGCGACTATCGTACGACCTGTCCCCCTGCTCCCCTGGTCACCCGCACGGGGCAGCATCACGGTGTGGTGTCGACCAATGGCGACCGAGGATTGGGCATAAATACGGCGCACCGGTCGCGCGAGTTTCAGTTGCCTCACCGTCTCGTGCGCTTGGTCCATGATTTCCTCTCTAAACGCTCCTTCCGCGTCCGCTACGAGGGTACGCCCTATACGCGCTGGAGTCCCTCAAGGATCAGTCCTCTCCCCCATTCTCTACACCGCATACACCAAGGACATCCCTCGTCCGTCCAACGTAAAAGTCGGTCTCTTCGCGGACGACACGGCACTATACTACAACCACCCAGGTGCCTCAAATCCCAAATACGCCATCAATCCCGTCCAAAGAGCCGTTAACATCTTAGGCCAATGGTTCCGGAAATGGCGTATCGACGTCAACCCCCAAAAAAGTGCCGCCATCCTTTTCTTCCGAAAGATCCCTAGGTCCCACCGCCCAACTCCCGTCACCCTCCACGACACACCTATCGTCCTGATTTCTTTTGACCTTAAAGATTAATGAGGTATCATCAGCGAATAACACTATCACAGACATCACTGACCATGTAGGCAAGATCGTTAATATAGATCATAAAAAGAAAAGGACCTAAGATAGAACCTTGGGGCACAGCCAGGGAGCAAACAGAGCCATCTGATTTTAGCTTACCATTCACCACCACCCTTTGGGTTCGATAAGACAGGTAAATGTGCAATTCATCTTTGGAAATAATAAATAGCTCAGTAAGGGAATATTTCCTTCTTTGAGTGGAGATTTGAGGATATTCCGCGGTTTGTAGAAGTTTTTTTGTGGAATCCGTAACAAAATCCATATCGTAATCTGTTAAAGAAGCACGGCAAAGCGGACACATCAAGGCATCGTGTAAATGTTTTTCTAAACACACTCTGCATAACGCGTGTCCGCAAGGCAAAACCACTGAGCAGTTCAGTACTTCCATGCAAATTTGGCACGTGAAGTCGGTTTCGTCAATTAGTGGTTTCAAGCACAATTTTTTTTCCTCCAGGATCTTCTCTATTGCTATATTACTCGCGCTGGGCTGGATGTTATTACTGCCTTCCTGGTTATCATTCCTCCCACGTTTTAGTTTGTGGTTAAGAGGGTTCATAAGTTTTTAACTCTTATCCATCGAAGAGGCTCTAAAACAATCATGGCATGTTGCTGGAAGAATCACATGTATTGCACCAAAGCCAACGAACCGAACCGAACGAAATTGTTAGGAACTTCTCTTAAGATCACTCTTCGTGACCGCACCCCGTCGGACGTAGTATTCCGTACATTTCTGGCTGGGGTGGAAGCCCTGGTGAATTCTCGTCCTCTCACACATGTTCCTGCGGATGGCGAGTCAGAGGAGACGTTAACACCGTTTCACTTCATACTGGGTTCGTCATCGGGACGTCCGTTGCCTGCTACCGTCGATGATGCCTAGCTGACCATTTTTGGCAACGCTGGATTACAAAATACCTGCCAACGTTAGCGCCGCGTACGGCAGGCGGCATTGTTCCAAAGGTGAAGATTGGGGATCCAGTTCTCATTATGGACAGGAATCTGCTTGGCCTAAAGGCAGAGTGAGTCGAATCTATCCGGGAAAAGAAGACACTGTAAAAGTAGTGGATACAACCTCCGGCGGTGTTCTTAAACGACCTCTTAAAAAGGTGGTCTCGCTGTAGTGATGTAATTATTATTAATTATTTGTTTTGTTACTTTTTATCGATGTCATTTATTACTAATTGTTGTGTATTATAATTTTATGTTGTTTGTTGTAGTCAATGGGGAGTAGTAGTTATGTTTAGTTTATTTTTGTTATTCTACTGGTGTAAGGGTTGCGATCGCCTTCCCTAAGTTGGTGCTCATACCGGGCCCGCCATGTTGGCGATCGCAACCTCCTTTTGAGTTTTATAAGTTTACAACCGTCAATGTCAATGCGTCCCAATAAAAACTGAAAATCAAAAAGTGTAACACTACCATTTACGGGCGCGCATGCTTAACGAGATGTTTATAGACAACTCGCCCCGCACGCCTTATACCGCGCGTCAAGCGTGCTCGCATCATGCATCGAGCGCCTGCGCCGGCCGGCCTACGTCACAAGAAGCCGCGCGTCGGGCACCACGCCCCTCCCTCAAATGGTATAAAAGCCCTCGCATGCGAGGCAAACGGCAGTCGAAGTCGCACCCGCAATGGGACAACTTCGACTCTAGAGGGGGCTACCTGACCTATACTGCAATTGCATCCGCAATGGGACGATTGCATATGGGATTGGGAGCTGAGCCCGCTCTGCGGAGTTAAGCATGTGTCAATTAGCATGCCATTCTTCCGTCGGTTGGAGTCACATCCTCATCGGATAGACTTCGACTCTAGGGACCCGCTCCCGCGGTGCCCAGCGTTGCTTCCGTATCGGAGCAGCCTGGCGTGCTGCCTGAGTGGGATATACAGAGGGGGCCTCTGCACCTGTCCTGTACTGCGACCGCATCCGCAATGGAACGATTGCATATGGGATTGGGGCTGAGCCCGCTCTGCGGAGTTAAGCTCGTGTCGTTTGGCACGCCATTCTTCTGCCAGTAGAGTCGCGTCCGCATCGGACAGGCTTCGACTGTTAGGGAATCGCTTCGCGGTGCCCAGTGTTGTTCCGGGTTCGGAACAACCTGGCGTACTGCTATAATAGGATAACCAGAGTCTTTGCATCTCACGGGTCGTTTTTGTTATCAACAACCTACTGTTTAGATTTAATGTATTTTAACCTACCCTGTGCGGTTTGGTATTATGTAATTGTGAGTATTTTATTTGCAAAGATGTGTAAAGACTGTATGTACACTGTAGTTTTGTTTATTTATTAATATATGTGTTGTGTAAAATTCTCTTTTTCGTTTAAGTTGTCTAGTCTGACCCATTCGAGAACCCCACTGTATAATCGTAGGAGTTTCTTCTTGCACATAATCAGCCCACGGAAAAACGTCATTACAACTGGCGCCCAACGTGGGGCCGAAGTCTTACGAATGAATAATCGTTGCAGGAAAAAACCCCCTTACAAAAGTTGATTTTGCTTTTGTACGGACTCAAATATATTGCAATCAAGTAGCAATAGTAGGTATTAATTTGTTATAATTATTTCGAGTGTACCTTTTTGTATATGTAATTTTGCTTTGTGTTTTTTTGTGATTGTGTCCAGCAAGAGGGACTAAAAAAAATATGTTTGTGACTTGTTAAAATAATATAGTTACTGAAATGTTTTTTAAATTGAATTTTCCAATTAGAGTTATGTATATACATACAAGCCTATATGTATTAATCCAAACAACTTTATTCATTATTTATCAACTAGACATAATACTACTATGTACTTGTAGACCTTTTTGATATAATTACTTATAATATACTAGCTTTTACCCGCGGCTTCACTCGCATTTAAGACATTAAATAAGTATCAGAGATCATTTCAATAGAAATGAATCAATATGATTCCAAACAGCTGAAACTATAGTCAGTTGGAAACTATAGCAAAAAAATATTATTTTTTTAAATAAAAAATTATCTATGGTACTTCTAGTACCTCCAGAAATATGTGCACAAAGTTTCATGATCGGTTAAGTAGTTGTTGCGTGAAAACGTAACAAACAAACTCACATTCACATTTATAATATTGGTAGGGATATATCAAATACCAAGTAATTATTACGGGGAATTAATGACACATTCAAAAACAAAACACTTTCTAGAAAGCATTTTTTTTTATTTAGAAAGACAAAACCATACATTCCTCTAAACGTAAACATGTGTTAAGACATCTTATATCCTCTGACTTCTGACTGGCATTTGACATATGCGATAATGTCGAGACAAACAGGGTCACTCTTTAAAATAATATGAAATAAAATAAATAATAATGTAGGTATATTTTTATTCTAACAATATATTTATATAAAACTATATACAGCTAAAATGGTGTGTCAGATTAACTAACTATTGATTGATATAAAATAAGCAGGACTTTTAAACGTATGCACTCGGATGTTAAATCAGTCTTTCATTATTATTATTATTATTATTTTAGAAATTAAGTATAAAAATTATGTCATAT
>JAPWLS010001299.1:0-107863 GCA_028551675.1 Tineola bisselliella | reverse complement strand
TCGCATTACGAATAATATACCCGGAGCCAACCTGTCTACTCAAATTGTTAATAAATGCCGCAAATTACAATTAGCAGATGTTGACTTTCACGTACCGAATGATATCGAGTGCTTGATGGGAGTTGATATATTTAATCAAGTTATGGGTACAAATAAAATATGCATTGTTCCCGGCAAAACTTCCGCTCTTGAAACTACCCTCGGTTATGTAATTTTGGAAGCAGTTATGTCGACCGTCTAAGGTCAAATCAACAACGCGTTATGTTCTTTCTCGAACTACCCTCCTTTGGAATTAACATTACAAAAGTTTTGGGAACTCGAAGTGTTCCGAACGCAAATGAAGTCTCAACTGAAGATAAAAGTGCGAAGATATACCTCGTTGTTTTGCTCGAAAAGTAAATTATCTCCGCTCTCAAATAAATCGTTACCTCGTTTAGAACTATGCGCATGTTTAGCAGTTGTCAATAGCATATCCCCACGGTGCAACATTAATGAAATAAACATGTTTACGGACTCGACGATCGCTTTATCGTGGATACACTCGCCTAGTTATCGCTGGCAGACTTTTGTCGCGAATCGTGTCGCAGCGATACAAGAACTCTTTCCCTCGAGTTATTGGCGACATGTCATTAGTGCTGATAACCCTAGTGATGTTATATCTAGACCACTCACAGCAAAGAAACTTCTGGAGAACCGGTTGTGGTTTAAGGGTCCCGTATGGGCACCACTACCAAAGGCACAATGGCCTTCTAAAGCATTTGATGTTAAAAATAGTGAGGAGCCACCGGAAGCTAAGAAAATCGTCGCGCTGCTCTGTAGGGACATAGACTACAGTTCACATCCCTTTTGTTTATTAGCCGACCGTATATCTAATTATAACAAGTTACTACGGTCAGTTGTTTACATACTGAGGTTCATTAAAAAATTAAATTCTCGTGGTAGTATATATAGTTCAGACTTAGAATTAGCTGAACACTCGGTTATAAATTATATTCAAACAAAACATTTCACCGAAGACTTCGTATTAATAAAAAATAATAGAAAATGTTCCCCTCGACTAATTAAATTAAACCCATTCTCTTATGAGATTTCAACGGGGGGAGGATGGTCGCGCCGTTTGTTGGGTTTGAATTCAAATAACACATACATACACATACCCACTTGCACCACTCACAAACTCGCACGCACGCATAAACTACCCTCTATCACCCCCTACTTTCCGCACCCTTTCCTGAAGCCTATCAGTCAGCTGAAGAGTTAGTTGGAAAACGAACACCGCAAGGCGATACACGCCGCCACCCTCGAAATAATACTCAAAACCGCGTAACCCGTCGTGTCGAAAGTGTTTGAAGATAGTGTAAACCAGCGCAATATACAGTCCACTTGAAAATCCGAGGAGATCAGCGAGCTACATCATCATCAGGTTTGACTGATTTTCCTTACACCTCCTTACCGCATAAACCGCCGCAACAACTATTACATTATTTTCTTTGTAGGTAATAGATTTTTAAGGACTTTTTTAGTTGTTTTTTGAATAATTGAAAAGTCCGTCGTATTTCAAATTTAAAAATCAATATGTAACAAATTTGATAGGGATAAAATAGTCTATTAAACATGAGTTGATATCGTTAACGATAAAAGACGGAGCGATATCGCAGACGTCGTTCACTATCAAGAACCTGACAGTGACTGATCGTTGGCCGGCAATGACTCGCCCCACCTCGTCTACGGGGAGACTTTCTTAAACTACCCACTTTTCTGTGACACTAGCGTGCAGACCAGCTTTTTTACTTTTGGTCCATTTTATTGGAAGGCCTAGCTCGTTATTGATTGGATGAGATTAACAGAGTTTCTATATTGACTTCGATTAAATCGTCCATCACATCGGAATGTTGACGGGGAACTAATCGAATTTGTGCGTCTAATACGTCTTTATATTTTCAAGCGCATTCGATTATTAGATATATATCAGAAAATTGAAACTTTTAATTTGATATTGAAGCGTTATTAAATATAATGTATAAAATATATTTATTTGTTTCAGGTAACTTTTCTCATTTGATTGGCTGGTTCTATAACTTCTAATGCGCAAATAAGTAAGTACGATGAAACATTAGTTGATTCTGATTGTTTATAATTAATCTAAAGGAACTTAGTACAATTGAAATATCCTTGAAACAAATAGTAATAAACATTGTATTAAGACAGCTCCTTCATTGTTATTTATTCATTTCACAATTGTATTATTATTCCTACAAAAAAGCTGATGTTTTTCTTTTACAGTTTATGAAAGTTTCGTTATTTATTGTGCGGTGTTATGATAAAGTTAATAACAATTTAAACGCAATATATAATTTAGAGACGCAATCAATCTCGATCAATTAGTCGCTCTGTTCCCGACATGATATTGTAATTATGTTATTGTAGATACACGGTTTTATTATCCAACCAAGGAGTTCGCTATCCTATGGAGCGTAACAGAAAAAATTGAAATATAAACATGTCCTTCTCTTGAATTATTAAGTATAATACTAAATAATGAAAATTGTATTTTTTTTATTGCGGCATTCAAATTATTTATAATGAATTGTTGTTTCGTGTTCATTAATATTTATATATATCGCGGAAGCGCGGCCAACGACCTTTGAGGGCGCTAGACGGCTTGCCGGCAACACCAACTGTCCGAACTGGCACGCCCACCTCGTAGAAGTTCTCAGACTTTAAATTATAATTTCTAGATTACTCCGCAAGCCCCCATACGCGATAATATTAGGTTATTAGTTGCCTGTTCAATGGCACTTGTTGAAAATTGCGTATAACCCCTCCTTTGGGGTTCATATAATTGCCGCTTGTTCCTCTTTGAAGTATGACAATCAAAGTCCTATTAAAAATTTACTGTCTTAGATTGGTTTTGTATTTAAATTAAAGGAAAGATCGATTTCATTGAAATGAATTCTAGAACGCCTGAACATTTTAATTTACGTATTAATAATATATAGTACAACGACATTGGTGATATTTTAAGACAGGCGTTTTTATAAATCGGTATAATGTACTCACATGTAGGTGAGTAAATATGTGAGTAATTATTATGAATGGAATGACTAAAAATATATTTTTATAAGCTACATTTCACAAATTGACTAACTACACGTCCCTTAGAGAGTCGGGACGCAAACACTAATTTATGTAACACATAACTTTGTTTATTTTATCTGAAGCATCGCTCTTCAGGGGGAAAACGACTGTGAGAGGTAATAATTTGTAAGAGATGTTATCTAAAATGAGATAGCAGTAAAATAGCGCAAATTGTGCTATTTTTTTCTCTAAATCTTCAAATTCTGTGTTTTATCTTCGTTTTTCTTTATTGGCAACATCAATTCCTAATTTTCAGAATACTAATTTATAAAGTAATTTAAAGCTTAATTCAAAATAAACACTTAAATAGATGTGTCCATTTGTAGAAACACTTTAAACGAGAATTTCTAACCTTAGTTAACCTGAAATTGGTTAGTACCTGAATAGGACATCTAAAATGGATCTGGAAACAGGTTATTCGCCGGCAGCTACTCGAAGTTTCGACTTGCTCTTGGTTAGCTCAATGCTGCCGATTAGTTTCTAAATTTCCAATTGTATTGCTTTACTCCTCGGTTTCTTGAGACGCCATCTTGAATTCATGACTAGTCTAGTTTCCTTTAAAATTAGAGGTAGACTGACTTGAAACTCTTAGACATTTATTGAATACGTTATATTACAGTGAAGTTGTTTCTTATTAAACTTATACAAAAATGATTATCAACATGTGCCACAAAATTTAATAACAATCGCGACATTCTTACAATTGTCCCCAAAAATCCTTTAAAGCTGGAAATTTATGCTTATTATCGTGCGCCCGCCGCTCTCTCTCATTTGTTTAACTCATCAAGAGAGAGATTAATTAGGGAGATTAGTTATCGTCTTTAAAGATTACGTCATTGCGAGTAAACGACAGACGAGATGATGGGGGGATGGTTGAGAATCCGACCCCCCCTTTCGGTAAGAAACACAGAGTCATACAGTTTTCATTTCCAGCAAGGAGTGGTCTCGACATGTAGCCTTGACTTGATTGTCACAATGGTGATCTGTACCAAAGCCATTTATCATTTGAAAATGTTTTTGCGCAGTTTGTAAAAATACATCTATTCTACGGGATTTAAGAAACATAAAGTTTAATAAATGTAAAATCACGAACCCTCAAAAGTACTTCTATTATTATAGAAAATATTACAAGTCTAACTTTTATTACAAACTATAATACCATAAGAAAATTATTACAACGGTACCAATAAAACTAAATATTTTAGCTAGGCAATAATTTTACCGGAAACCGCGAGGAGCCACATCGAATCGCATGATTCTCGGTCATTTATAATAAAACTTTTCGTAACGAAAGACCCGCGACTTTCTGGTATATAAATAAAAGCTTCTTTCGTTATGCTAATAACAATCGTTAGTTCTAAATTAAACAGTTATTTTGTAAGTTAATGGTGGAATTAGTGAACATATGTGGAACAGTCTAAATCTTCGTGGCCACTACGAAACGGTGGCTAGATCTCTTTTGAATTAGCATAATGGCCGTTTGCGGTAACTCCTTAGGTGTTATATATTACATTAAATGGATTTATTTACTTACACAAAGAACTATTAACGGAAAATAAGGTTTTAGGGAAACACTTTTAGTTTCTTGATAATGTTTTATTCTGCTAACAGTCATGCAAATAGAAACGTGATTAGGCATAGTGCTCTTCACTTATTTGGCATTCTAACACAATAGTACGGCAAGTATGCCTTATATTGGAAAGCAAGAATCGTACAGTTTAGGGCATTCAGTTGTCATTTAATTTTTTCGTACATTAATTACAGCTTAGTACATTTTTTAGTTCAATAAACCAAGAATTTATTATTTATATACTAAACCGACTGGTTAATTATTGAAACAGTGCGTATTAAACGTATTACAAGCAACCAATTAGAATCAATTAATAATAAGGTCGCTTAATTACAAGACTTATTTTTGATAGACCGAAGTTAGTGCAGTAATCAGTTTTAAAGACTGATGAGATTTTATGTTCGAATAAGAATAGATAAGCGTATTGTCTATCATAATTTGCTGCGCAATTTATTATATTTATTAATAGGTCAGTTGTATCCCTAAAAACGTTATAAATAATTTTCACAATTGCACGCTAACGCTCACTGATGACAAATGAATGAGTGATATTAAAAATGTGATTATTTTAGTTTAATTAATTAGCATTTTGTGAGCGAATAGGATTCCATAAAAAGTAAAGTAATTAAATTACGTTTCTTTTTCAATCAAATGGTAATAAAAAGCGCTTTTGACGTCATTATGAACAACGTTATCTGCTATGCGACATTGGGTTCTGAATTTGAGTGTCAACAAAAGATTTAATTGAGCGAGAGCCACACTGCAAATCGTACGGATCTCGACAAGCGTGCATTAAATGTTTAACAAACAAAGCTGGTTGACACTTTCGTAATGAACAGCGTTACCAATGGATGGTCCTTTACGATAATTTCTGAAAACAATGACTTTTAAACCACTTACGTTTAAAATCATGTCAATATATTGTTTGACCTTTTATTACCTTTATAATGTTTTAAATAAAGTGTTTATACAATTATCATATATGTATTATATTAACTTCTTATATTTATATTGTAGTTTCTTACTACAGCTGTAATGCACGATCACTAGGTTTTCTTTTGAGTTAATTAAAAGCGAAAAACCTTTTTAAACCTTTAAAACAAAGGACAGTACCACTCAATACACTCGTATGAACAAAGCAACAGTGTTTTCTTTATTTTTTAGCAGCCCTTAGACGGTTTTTCTGTTTCACCTGTACAATGAATTATGGTCGTATTATTTTTTTTCCATTATATCCATCGACAAAGCGGTTACATTCTTTTGTTATTTATTTCTCAATTTCAAATTATTACTTTAATTCATTTAAATTATTTTTAGACATACCGTATAATATTAATCATACCAAACTACGAACCGTAACGCTACCACACGCATCGTGACACAAGTGTTATTAAATATACACATACATATGAGTATTTCAAAATGTGCAGTCGTTTGTCTTAGGATCATATTTGGAATAGAATGGGATGTTATTTGGAATAAGAGTGTGTTTCTATGGTAAGTACCAAATTTTAAGTAGTTTCGCGTTTAATGTCGCAGGTCGATTTTTAGCACAAACATATTAATAGAAGTAGCGTTTGCGTGCGTAAACAATAACAGTATAGTAGAGGTTTATGTCAACAAACTCGTAACATTGATAACCGAATGACATAATGAACGCGTGCCGATGTGCGCATGAATGAGCGGGTTGAGTTAACATGTGATCGCTGCGTCGTTATTATTGGCATCAGCGTCGCTTACATAATGCCATTTTTAAACACAAACGATGCAACGTAATAAGTAATATAAACTGGATCTATAATTAGAGCGGTGAAGTATATCAATCATATAATTAACAAACGCTTGCGTGGTTTGTGATCTATGATAAACGTACGTTCTTAGAACGAGTTCATTCATTTGGGAATAAAATCATCTTTATGACTTGACGGTGTCTTTTAGGTTCATACACTTAATTTGATGGATAGTAACGATAAACATGGGCGGTACAAGTTGTATAGAAGATCTCTGGCAGATTAAATGAAACAAAAAAAAAATAAGTACAAAAATTTTGTATTTACAATATCACTTTTTTAATCAGTCTACTCAAGAAGATATAAGTCTTGAAATTGAGGTATTCAAACTAAAACAATAAGAAATGCTACATCCATTAAAATCAAGTAGAACTACAACCGAAGAGACGACTATAAACAGTTGAAATTGACAGATTAATGCCATTCATGAAACGTTGGCTCTTTAATTGGTACAGGAACGAACACTTTTTTCTCATAAGGCACGTGCTCAACTACCGGTACTGGGACTGTCTTCACAACCGGTACAGTTTTAACAACTGGCACTTCTTTAATTACTGGTACTTCTTTATAAATTGGCACTTCTTTTATTACTGGGACGTGTTTCACGTGGTGATGATGCACATTATGAACCTTGTATGGGACGAGGATCTTGATTCTGTTGAAAAAAAAAGGTAATTAATCTCACATCTCTGACACAACAGTTACCTTTGCTTATGGATTACCCTACAACTATAAGATGGAGTGTGATCACATACAGTTACTATAAAAATACAGTGTAAATATAAGGCGATAGTTACTTGTGATGATGGTAGCCAGGTTCAGGCACTGGCGAAGTGTAGCACATCTGAGCCATCATGGTTGCAATAAGGACCACCTATAAATAACAATACAATTACATTAAACTCACGTAAAATCACCTCGAGTTTCGTACGTGGATCGATTACACCACAATACGACCACATTGTTTCTATTAAATAGGAAATTCAATTAAAATTAGGCTGTCAGTGTCGTCACATATAAATATGCTTCAACTTAACCACCAGGTGGTCCCTGCTTCCCTGAGGGTTAAGAAGTTGGCGCCGTTTTCCAACCTTCAATTAAAACTTTACGTTTGCTGAGTGGATTTAAAATTTTTGTATTTTGTGTGTTTTTGCAATAATTTTCACAACAAACTCTGATTGGTGTTTCAAATGAACTGTCTAATTCCATTTAAATAAATTATTCAATTCGTTAAATTATACATTTTGAATGTATTCACAATATTTCACTTAGTAATTTTAAAATTTATATTTAAACTGCCACGTTTTAAAAACTGAATATTTGTAATAAAAATTATGAACTCACGGCAGTTGTGTACATGTTGACAATTTCACGTGAAATAACTTCTTAGAGAGGACTGACAGTAAAGACTCTCGAACTGATTGTGTGGAATTGCGTTCGTTACATGCATTTTATTCGCAGGGGTTGTGCAAGACATTCTAGACTACGATTCGACTCACGATGAACGTAGCACGTAACTTTTCACGTTTTTCCATACTTACGAATGTTTTGATTGTAATCACCATTTGATTGATATTCATATATAAGAATTGGGCACGCGTACTTCGTTCAAGGACGCAGACGACTAGGACACTGCTCCAGACACTGTTATTTGGTAAATTTATGCCGTATCAGTCTGTTTTTGTGTTACGTATTCTATCAAATTTATTAGCTCGGCGTTCGGCACCGCAACGTTGTGGAATATAAATAAGTTAGATTGAATAAAGCTTGGTGTCAGTACTTAGTATACGTTGTGTTAGTGTCTATCGTATTTTTTATTTTAGTGCATTTAAAGATGTTTTTGTAAACGAATTTGTTGATGCAGTTGAAAGTAAGTGGTGTAGAACGTTTTGATGAGAAAATTGCATATTGTAATGCTCTATTCAGATCTTGCACATAGCAGGAAACTCTATTGTTTATTGTTTCTTGACTAAGGAGTGCATTATGACTGTCAAGTCAAATCTTATATTAAAGTGGAACTTCATCTTAATAGGCCGGTTATAAGGATTGATATAATTGTGTTTAGATTACGCCAACACATATCCGCATCGCCTTCCATATTGTACCTATGTTTTCTGCGAATTACAAGAACTTATTGAAGCATTAAATGGTCAATGTTTGCAATCAATTTTACGAATTAATTCATCTCTAACCTTTGTTATTATCGTCGATAATTTTGTGTATAATTATACTATGTTTTATACAGGTTGTCTGAAAGAAAGAAGTCAAGCTAGATATAGATATCATTAACACTAGAACTACCAACCGATAATATGAACGGTTTCAAAAATTCTTCACAAGACTTCTATGTAAAACCTTACTCATTATTTTTTGTAAACGATTCTATTTTTTACAATTCTACCTTAAATTTTTGAATTATATTTAATAACTAGCTGTTGCCCGCAACTACGTCTGCGTAATAATGAATGAAATAAATCTAATAAGATTTATACAAACTTTCATCGCCTATTTTATCCCCTTGGGGGTAGAATTGATCAAAATCCTTTCTTAGCGGATGCCTACGTCATAACATCTACCTGCATGCCAAATTTCAGCCCGATCCGTCCAGTGGTTTGGGCTGTGCGTTGATAGATCACTATGTCAGTCAGTCACCTTTGAGTTATATATATTTAGATTTGCAAACACAAGTCATCCGGTGATTTTGACCGGTTGGTAAAAATAGGTCATATTGACCGGAACTACCAGTTCTAGTGTTAATAATCTATGCAAAAAAGTTTGGCATA
Source organism: Tineola bisselliella (assembly GCA_028551675.1). Classification (NCBI taxonomy): domain Eukaryota; kingdom Metazoa; phylum Arthropoda; class Insecta; order Lepidoptera; family Tineidae; genus Tineola; species Tineola bisselliella. The sequence continues at coordinate 98,582 of JAPWLS010001299.1, read as the reverse complement.
TTCTCAGAAATATTTCTACGAAAGTTTTTTTAAGAAATAAAATTTTGACTAATTTAAAAACTCAGGCCCCATTATAATAGGCAGTAGTCCTTTGCTCTTGTTATTGGGGAATATTAATTAACTACAAAAACCCCAATATTTAAAACGTGGCACTCAAAACAATATCTGTTCGTAAAAAATGGCTACACCTCGAAAACATAGTGGTTTTGTATGAGGTAAAATTTTATATATAGTTCAGTTATTTTTTATGAATAGTGCATTCGCCTGATGTTAAGATCCAGCGCGATCCTTTGCTATCACAGATATGATTTGCTCATATGACAAGTATGAACACAGTCTTTATAAAATTTTATCCTTCATGTATGTCTTGATTCGAATCCGAATAACCTGTCTATACCAATTAATTAAAAGCCAATAAACTTATAGTGCGTGAACACGCGCGTACACAATGCGTGTAAAACAGCAATAATAACCATATTCATACACCTGTAATATTTACACTTGAAGATTACATTTCTAGAAGGGATATTTTATATTACGTAAGGGTTACGTGGAAATCATTTCAATTGAGTAAATACGTAACGAACCTGTTATATGTCACTTAGAAGTAGGTTACTCAACCGACTAACAAGTCCTAGGTACTCGCCGCGCTCTTGAATAATTTTACGATGTGGGATTGTGATCTCTTACACGCCGTTGATAAGGATCTTCTTCGCTTGAATTTTATTCAATAAATTTACACATTTTAGGTAATTAATTTTGTAAAATTAATAATTTGTTTGTTATGAATTTAATTATGTTATTTTTTAATTATTATTATTACGACTATATTTTTAACAATTAGAAGTAGATTGGAATATATATTTAAAAAAAAACAGAGTTACGATTATATTTTTAATAATTTTGAGTACAAATTATTCACTTATAGGAATCGTAAAATGTTCGTAATATTTCTTTAAAAAAACAGTTTCAAAATTAATGCATATTTTTATAATGACAAGCATAACGATAATGACTGTTCTAATGAAAGTGATTACCATTTATTATAGCGGAAATTGTCGTGCGTGCGTTCACAATTTTTCTAGAATACTACCCACGTACTATGATTACACTGTTCATTTGCCTTTAAATTATTATTTACAACTTTATTTTTCTTATAAATATGAATTAGACCGTATTTGTTTTTTTTTTCAAAACCAAAAGGATTTATATTAGAGATGTTCCGACTAGTCGGCCAGTAGTCGGTAAAGCCGACTATCCGGCCACTTTCGTAGTCGGCGACTAGTCGGCGACTAATCGGTAAAAAGCGCCGACTATCCGGCTTCTTACTTTGTGTATATTTCTCAATAAATGTATGTTTTACTTCTTTGTAAAGAAAACATATTGATGACATTTATCAAACAAAATTAGTATCTTAATTAAAAAACAAATCAACATAATATTTAATGACATATATTGCAATACTGTGTGACGATATTTGGAACTATCGTCAAACTAGTGAGCTGTAAAACTCAAAAAACTTTTTTGTTATTTATATTTGTCCACATGTCAGTAGTGACTGAAATTGCAGCGAATCAGCTGTAAACGAAGCGTCACGGGAATCCCCTAAACCGTAGTCGGCTTGGCCGATTAGTCGGCCGACTAATCGGCTTATTTACAACCGACTAGTCGGCTAGTCGGCTAGTCGGCCAAAGTCATAATCGGCACATCTCTAATTTATATATTATATATAAAAAGTGGCAGGCAGTATGGTGATGGTTATTAGCCGTTCAGAGCGGCAGTACTACACTTTTAACTGTGAAGAAATCTCATGTAATTAATTTCGAAGTAGCTAATTATAACGGAAAGAGTTTGTTCCGTCGATATATACGGACGGGTTACATTCGTCTTCTCAAGCCAGCATGGTGGAGGTGACTGCAGTTTACAATATCGTATAGTAACAGCTGTCTCGCTGAAGAGTTCCATTCTAGTTTAACGTGAAACGAAGTGTAGTCATATGTCAGGCTACTATAAAATATATCTGGACGAATCATAATTAATATTATAAATTACTTACAAAATAAGTTCTTCTTTAATTTAAATTTAATTTTATTCCTGTACCGGTATGTTGCGATATCGTAATACCTACAGCAGCTATTATTGTGAGATGAAATATACCTGTAGCATTTTGACAGGCATGCATTCAACGTCCTGGCAATAGAAATAGAATAGAAAATGAGTGCAATCAGAAGTATTTCCCCAGACAGTGAAATCCCCGCAGACTCGTGGCAGACTGGTAAAATTCTGATTTACTCCACCATTTTATTTGTTCGAGAAAATGTTCAGAGATTCGTTTTGTGTTTTGTCTTCTACTATTGGCATTATTTATAATTTAAATTGAAGAGCTAATAACGTAAGCGTAATACCATTGTTCTTGCATACTTACCTCAATGTTTAAAACAAATTTAAGCAGTTATAATCTGTGTGCTTCATGTTAAACTTACACAAAAAAATACATGAAATAAATAGAATATAGTGGGTTGTGAATAGAAGTTAAAGTTCTTTGATGCAGCGTATTTCAGGGGCGGCTTAGTAGTAAATCCCTTCTGAGGTCAACTCAACCAACTGACTCGTTCCCTTTGATTTTATACCTTTACGATGTTTTTTCTACTGCCCTTTAAAAGTGGATTGTCAATGTATATTTTATCTTTTGAAACGTTTTAGAATGGCGTTTAATATAGGTTAAATATGTCGATATCTGTTTTATATCATGCCTCTATTAAAGTACCTATGTATGTATTGTATATCTATATATGTAGCCAAGATTAGCAAATTTAGGAACTTGCCAACAAGTGTTCTATTTAAATATTTAATATCTTCTATAATAATGTTGTTTCTTTACATAAAATGCGAATCAAATTTAATGTTAAAATATTTCCCAACACAATTGGTAATGTTTTTCAAATCAAATTCAGTTTCAGGAATAGTCAAACAAATATGTCATAGTTTCCGATTTGGACAGGCGGCCGGCGCGCTGTGGCGTCCGTCAGTGCGGCACAAATGGCTCTAACAAATTAACATCTATCATTCGTTTTTAGTTTTCATGCTGCCCAATGCAGCATTGTTTTTGTGAGATTTAAAAAAAAACGGAAACAACTGAAAACCATTAGTATATTGTTAATTACGAAAACAATATTGTCTGGGTTTATTCTATGTTACCGTTAGTTGTATTGCAAATCATTTATCGATTTCATATTTTTATGCTGTTTTATTGAGATCGACTGATCTAATAACGTTTTAAGGTATATTGTATAAAATGGATATGTTTATAAATTACTGTGATAAAGTTACAAGAAAGTCTGTGTTTTTATCCTAAAGATACATTGAAATCGATTGAGATTTTTGGAAGATTTGAACGCAGGATTGATCTATTGTGAGCCCACATCTATTCCAACTCGGCCACGGTTATTACAAACAAAGGCAACCAATAATTCTACTAATTAAAGTTTTCTTGCACAAATGAATTAGGTGGCCTGTAATACTGTTTATAAGTTTTTTATGTTTTTGAATATTTATAACTATGAGATAAGGTTTATTTAAGTGACGTCTCAGATGGTTATTCATGAACACTATTCATTATTATTATTTGAAAAACTCATAAAGTAACTTACTATATAGTGCTTGTCTTGATTAATTTAGAATCAACTTTTCAAAAGCTGCAGTTACTATAAATCGTATAAAGTCTTTTATGCCAGCTATATTTATATATAATGTATTATTGTTATAATATTTAATTAAAATACCCCTTCAATAATAAAGGGTTGGGGCTATTGTTAGTTCTCACATGATAACACTAAAATCTTGTCTGAATACCTCACCAAAATTGTTGACTAACTTGTAACAATGGTTTGTGTTCACAATTAATTGTCTTGATAATTTGTGAACAAACATCATATTGAACCGTTGTGTATAATTACGAATATTGGGAAGGTTTGGCTGCGCTAAGGTGCCTGTGTTATTTAATTAAAATTATTTAGAGTTGATATTTAATATGGATATTCCAAATATTTTGGCTTGTATTTCAATTATTATTTAGTAATAATTTAGTCGTTCATTATGAAAACGGAGTAATTTTAAATTAATTTGCTCTGAAAACGGAAATAAAATCTGTGACTGTAATTATGGTCTAGTCTCACTAGCGGTCTAGGAATTGTAGTGAGGTCCCTTTGAATTAAAAATTACATGAGTTTATTAATTACAAAGTAGAAGTTAGAGAACGGAAGATTCTATAAATTAAACACTAGAGCAGATCTGGTAATTACACTAATTAACCGTCAAGTCACGTCCAAATTAAGATGCGAAGAAAAACTCTGCTCGGACACAAATGCTTCCAGAATAATTATAAAGAAGTTCAGTTTACATTACCAAAGTGCTAAACCAATTATATGTCTATTCTCAAAATTCAAATTTAAGTTCTTTGGCGTTATGTTAATTAACATTTTTAAATTACTTTTTGATCACGTGACCGTTTGTTGGTGTTATTAACGTTATATTTTAAAAGCAAATAGTGGAACATGTAACATGCGTTAATTACTACACTTTTATTATAGTATTTTCAAAATAACATACTTATTACATATTAAAACTTTGTATATTGAAAATGATACAAGTTTTACTTAGAGCAGTCCCGAACGACCCAAATGGAATTACTACGGGCTTATAGGAGGGAGTTCGTGGGTGATGCAGGCACGCGAAGCACGATTCGCGTCAGTTCTGCATAGCGTGACGTTAATGACGCTACTGCAGCCACGTCACCTGTCACTTGTCACGCTCCGTGTTTAATATCGAATTACCTAACACCCCAGGAATCGCTGCCGAAATTATAATATGTTAATGACTTTTGATGCTTATGCAATAGATGCAGTTTTAGCGGCGGTAATTTACCACAGTCGATTTATAGGTTGATTTTAGATTAGTTCGTTACTTTGCATATCCAATTAATATTATTTTGTTTATTTAATTTGTTGTTTTACAAATAACCAAAAACGAATGTTAATTACCAGAAAATTATCATAACAAAGATACGCCCACTCCTCGCGAAATCTAGGTTTGTACCAAAAATAGATGTTAAAGGTATCTGTTATCAAGAATTTATTACTGCTATAGAAAGCTAAATTGCTTTGAAAAATAATAATATATAATAATAAATCCTTTATTCATTTAAGAGTAGGTACTACAATTGAGCACACACAAACACAAACTTAGAGCAATTAGTGAATTTATTATTTATTTAATAATTATTTTTATTAATAAAAAAGTTCTATTGTGCCTATAAAATTAAATAAGGCGTTCATTTGTTTTTTAAATTATATCGCGGCTCATTAGAGGAGACGGATCTTTATGTAGCAGACCTGTAATTCCATGGTAAATGAACAACGAACAGGGCTCTTCCAAGTCGACCATGAAACGTGACCAGGTCACTTCACGAATGTTACACTTAAAAGTGTTGGTAATATGGATGAAATAATAAGATGTGTGAGTGGTAGCAAGCTGTAGCCTGTACTGTGCATTTGCTACTATCGCGTTTATTTTGTATGTTTAGCTTCTTAATTAACTTTATAGGTTTTAATACGTATATGCTTGGTATCCCTTGTCGCGTTAACCACACCTTTCAAACTATCTAATCAGTTAAAATCATCATAATATTTAATTGTTACAAATAAACGTACGCACGTAACATGATTAGCATGATATTCTATTGTCACGAAAGGCTAATAATGATTTAATGTTTGTTTTAAATGTACACATAAACTTACTTTAAATGTATTTGTATATATTGTCAGGACATACGTCACTTGTAAGCAAAAGATTTAAGTAAGGATTTTAAAATCTAGTTAAATCCTGTATTAATACATATAATTTTATAAACGCACGCGAAGAAAACTCATTAACATAATATTTACAAAAATAAGGTGTGCAATAATTTTAAGGCATTACTTCTGCTTCATAAATAACATAAGTTGGCATTTGTTTAACACCGCATTCATGAAACGTGCAAGAGGTTAATTCATTATAATAACACCGTAATAGCACAAATTCCATTTCGGTGCTTTAAAATTGGGTCGTATTTTTAAATCAATATAACAGTTTATTTTGTTTTTCTACAGCCGAGTACTAAAATATGACTTACAATGATGCCTGCTTAATTTTGTTTTGTCTAATTATCAGGCCAAAATACCTATATCTTATTTTTCTAAAGAATTTCTAATCAGTCACGTTCTGAAAGTTTTCACTTCGCTGAAGGTATTGCGCGCTATTGACAACCTTAATCCAGCGTCTGCTCGCACCTCTTTGCGTCTAGATTCAAAGTTATGCAGCTCGGAGTTTACGTTAACTCATTTCGGTTGATCTATCGCATGCCCCAGCTATTCCCAAATCGCTTGAGAGGTTTTGCTGAAGCTTATTGGTTACATAACTGGCGTAATAACAGCATTTCAAATCACCTGACGGATTTAACATTTTCATGAGAACATCTGCGTACCTATTCGTGTAATCTACCTTCAAATTTTTTTTATGCCGTAATGCAGTAAGTATATTAGTAGTTCAAATAATTTGGCCACTATACATACATACATACATATATCTATAAAATACAGTACTATATATAATATAACATAGTAATATAATAATTCCAGTGCCATAGAACTAAGAGTTTGCTAACAAAATTTAACTGTATGGGTTAATATTTTTAATACGGTTCATTAATTATGATTCCTGTCTATAAATTTTCATCGCAATAACTTCTCTGACAATAACACGTGAGGTTGGCAGAAATGTCGCGTGCTGACACGTGGTAATTATGGCGTGTAATTTTAACTTTTCACTTATTCAGGTTAATTTTCTGCAATTTCAAAAGTGTTTTGCTGTTATGGATTCTTTCAATTACTCGAGTCTTCACGTGTGTGTTGCTGTAAATGGCTGAGGTTAATATTTAACATGTTAATGATGTTTATTTGTAGGTACATCTATTGTACATTGTTATTTTATTTCTAAGTTTATTTATTCTTTTTTATTCTTGATAATTATGTATTATAATATTAATTAACTTTAAAGTCAAATATGTTAAATGAAAATAGTATCTATAGTATAATTCAAGCAATATAAATAATCCTAATGGGTTTATTTTAGTTATTTTTATTCGAGTGATATTCTGAAAGCATTATACATTGCGGTTGTGGCTAAATGCAATAGTAAACTGAACAAAGCATTTCTTAAACTTCCTTATCAATGATGTTAAATTATTTGTTTCAAAAAGGCGCCTTCATAGCATAAGTTGCTAATCATGAGTATATTATACATGGCTGTTAGGGAGGCATATAACATTGACTATATTATATAAAGATTTACAAAAAGTATATAAAAAAGAAATCGAGCGTAATTCAAGAGAATGTACAAAACAAAAAATAAACTTTAAAATAAATTAGAAATTGCTGTTTTGAATTAAAATAAGTTTAAAATATATCAATTTAATTAAATGTAGCATTTAAATCATTATCGTTAACTATGCTTTTAAATTATATAAATATTGTAGTGTGGGCTTTGGTTATATGCGATTATGATTTAACTTATTTATACGGGTTTTATTTCTGTTTTGATATAGCTACTAAGACTATGTATTGAGCGTGATTAATAAACTCATTCATTCAATTCAATTCAATTAGTATGGCTATTTTTATAGCACTGATCTGTGTGATGTTTACAAAACAATGGGCGTGTGGGCATGTGACAGACGAGTATTGTAATTAACGATGTACATAACTCACAAGTTAATAGTCATTTTATATCTAGAAATACATATCTTTTACGTGAAATGTGATATCAATTAAATTTAACGAATTAAGAAGTATCTCAGAAGGTTAAACAGCTTTTAAGATAATAAGCGTAAAGTTTATTGGCTTTGTTACATTCCATCCCCTTCATGTCTCCCAGTCGCATCGCAGAAATCATAGGGCCCGTCGCTTATATTCTGGATAATGCGATAAATTCATATCTATTTCATTGTTTTTATACAAAAATATACTCAAATGAGTTTCTTATAAGTATTACTTTTCTTTGTCATTTCAAGAGCTCTCGTGGCACTGAACAGGGGCCGTTAAAGGTTCAGTATAAACGGAAGACATCTTCTTTGATGTGCTCCCTCTCGCTTGAAGCGTGAAAGGCTACGTTTGATAAGTGCATTTTCACATACATAAAAATTTTAAGGCAGTTTTTTAAAAGTGAATTTTTAAAAAGATTTTTCCATTGAAATTGTTTCAATACATTTCAATATTTGTTCTTTTGACAATTGTCCCTTGAAGGTATTCTTTTTATCGAACGATTTTCAATGTTCATTTGAAAAGGTTGCCCTGTAAGTGTACAATCCCTAAGGATGGTTATTGAATTTTAACTTTTATTAAATCTTTTAACAAGTTTGTTTCAATAACATGTATTTCAATATAAATCGTAAAATTTATTCACGAAGTTTACACGTGTAGGAATATTTTTTCCATTAGAAAAGTATTTCATATATAATATTGAAAATTTGGTAATGTAACAATTACAAGCGGAAGACATCCTTCTATAATAATAGGATTCAATTCGAAATTAGCATAGAAACATAAAGTCATGAAATTGACCTACAAACTATGATGTCAAGGGTTCCGTGGCTGAAGGGTCTGCGATAGCAAACTTAGAAACTAGTTTACAACATTGTGATTACCCGCGGGATGGTTGTTGTTTGTGTAAATGTTAACAATGTGCCTCTCTCTCTCTCTCTCCAGTGTATTGCAAATGTTGACATTAGCAATTATTGATTTTAGCAATACATATATGTAGTTCTCTTTTGTTATTATGCCCGTTTCATAGTATCAGTGAAGCGTATATTATATTAGTACTGTTTTAATTTAATTGTTGGCAGTATTCAATTTAAAATTAATCTTTTATTTACCCATTAAAATTTAAAACAATATAAAGCTATGATGAATGTTACGAGTGGCCGAATTATTTATAACGAAGTTGTGCTGATTATGAAATGAAATGTAACCATGTCATGATACAAGCCCTAGCCATTGTTAGAATTTTCTTTTTGCTTACCGAACTATTGAAGTGATATCATTCGTATAGTGCATTCATAAGCATGGTCTATCTAATTTGAGACTTACTATCGTGGTTATTATTCTAATCCAATGTTTATAAAGCCATGCCGCCATTGTTTGTTGACAATAAAGTTGTAATGATATAGGAATGTTACATGTGGTTATGTTTCAGAACAATTTTGTTCTAGTAATACGACAGAAGGCAGGCTCTGAATGAGATAATCCTTACAACCGGATAAACAGATTACTATCTAATATGCACGAGTACATAGATGAACCCCGGCATATTGTCTATGGAATAACACAACGTTGGTTATAAAACAACCCTCTTCGTTTATTATATTTTGTTGTAACCTTATAAAAATAAACGTATAAGTACTACACGTGTTTATTCTTTCTGTGAATATCTGTAAGATGCTAAGAAAATATTGTTGTTTCCTTCTTATGGTTATGAAAGTTTCCTTGAAAATATATTTCTTGTCGCTAAGCTTTAACGCTTGGATATGAAGATTTTGTAAGCCAATAAATTATGTGATAATAGTAGGTAGTAGAATTCCCAGAAATTTACCTCTTTTTAAAATACAATGTAATCTTTTAGAGCACCGGTTCCCAAAATGGACTGGGCTGGTTGAGTTTAACAAAAAATTGTATTCGTGGAACCCATCTCTTTGATTATTTTAGAAAATGGGGGTTATAAATATTGGCACTTACAAATAGCATTAGTATGGTATATATTCTTCTCATTTAGTCGCTATAAGAGATGTGACTACTGGCTCTGTATCAAGTGGAAAATCAAGAATATCGCCGTCACATAACGAGCTGTTGTAAAAATGTTATGTTAATTTTTTGAATGTCAAATATCAAATGAATTGGGTATTAAATAATAAATTCTACTTGAAAAAGTGTTAACAAAGGCAAAACTAAGATATAAGTGTGGATAGGGAGATATAAATCTGCAAAAGTCGAAAATATTCGATCGGGGAACGAGTTATTTGCCTCGAGTAACCGAATGGGAGTAGAAATATCCAATTTTTATTTGCAAGCAATTGCGATGAAAGTCTAACTTGGTTAATGCGCGAAGTTGTAACGAGTTCGAGGTTCAAAACGAAATTGGTTCTGTTTGCTATAAAGTCAAGTTTTCGTGGCCCACATATTGCGACAATTTCTTTTTACAAAAATATGAAAAAGTCAGGTTTTATAAATTTGATCTTCTATAAGTATCTAATTTAATGTTAGTATTAAATTTATATTTTAGCATAGAAGTAGTTTTTAAACCAGATAGGATATCCGTATCATTGGGAACACTAAAGGCTGACTACTTTAAGCTGTCCGCTGGACTAATAACACAAGCATAATAACGTAGTTCGTGGCGTCTTCTCCAGTTAATTAAACTCTTCTAAAATTGATTGCTCTTTAATAAAGCAATCATTAAATATTAAACGATAATTAATGTTTCAGTTCAGAAGTTATATAGATATTTTATACAGTTAAGTTTCTTCTTTAATATATAGTAATAAATATAGGGAATGGAACGAATAAATCGGTTACGTTAAGGTCTGTAGACGATACTTCCTGATGGGTTTAGTTTAATGATTTTTCCTGTTTACTGAGAAACTTTCTTCCGAATCACTTAATCTACCTCGTTTCGGTCACAAACCGTGACTGTTTTTCACATCTGTCAATTTCAATTACTAAATTTCCCCATTTTATTATTCTGTAATAAAAAAGAAAGAAAGAAGTTATATTTTTTAATGCCTTTTACGTAAGTTAATGGATGTTTCGAGAAAATGGTTTTTATATTTTTATTAGGTATATAGCATTTTACATGATTTACGAGTAGGCGTAGGCTTTTCGTTGATTTTAGGAGGAAAATATTATTTTGTTTTATTGCTATAACATACGTTTCGGCGACATAAAAGAATTAATACGATTTGTTATTTATAGCAAAAAAAAAATTTAATTTATATTATTGTTATATTACTATTATATTTATGCTCGTCTCTGAAAGGTCTTAACAATGATGACCGAATTATTATTAAAGTTTAGTTATTTAGTAGAAAATATAGCGGTTAACAAAGCCTCTAATTCCGCTGTCGAGTCCATTTAGATTCATGTTGTCGTAAGTCCAGGATCTTATTTGAATCCAACCTACATTTTCAGGTGTTCTACGTACAACTTAAGAGGGTCGACAAAATATGTTTGCGCAAAATTTAATGTAATATATATACATATATATTACATTAAATATATATTACATTTAATACCTATATGTATATAATTTGTTTAATTTCAATGTAAATAAAAAAATTCAATATTTAGTTACATGTAAATCTTTGTAAATTCTAAGGGTAAATTAGAGAATAACCCTAATTGGTTGTATCAAAACCGCAGTCTTTAGGCTGCATGTCCGGCCTAGAATAGACAGGGCTAATTTAGCCTAATGCCTCCTTCGTAGCCCCAACCCTCGTCTGCATTAACCATTAAGTTGTGACATACTTAATACGCTAAGTGCTGTGTGGTCAACGGGACCAACTAAGGAATTGTTTCCAGTTAACCATAAATATATTAGCTTATTATGGCACTGCTATGCTTAAGTTTGGGGTAAAAATAGAAACGGGTATAATTTATAGACAAAACTAGCATATTTCTTGTTTAATTAATTTAGTGTTGTGGTTTTGTGGTTTATTAATAATTGGCTACATTGATTTTCCATAACTATTTGTACTAAATAATTACCGATACAACAAAACGTAAACAATAACATTATTTACATAAAATTTAGTAGCCTGACTCGCCCTTTAATATACAGGGAGCTGGTTATAAGTAAACAAAACTCTAGTAGTAAAATAATCATAACAAAAGTTTCTTGAATTTCGTTACCTAAAACTTAGCTCGTTTGAGTCTTCTTAACCGACTTTTTGGTGAAAAAAGTCGAGACAAGAAACAGCCTCCGCCGTGTATATTTCCAGTCTGCTCTTCTATTATTCAGATCGCCTAGGACTAAGGCGGAAACTAGCAAACTAGATAAGTTTTAAAAGGATGAAGTTAGATGAATCTTGACTGCATAATGATGCAGATTAAAAGTTTGTTGTGGGCGAAATTCTCGAGACTCTCCCCTTCTTGTGTTACCGGTTAAGAAGTGAACGGGCTTTCATTAAGAATTGCTTTGTACTTTGAGAACGTGTCTAATTTAAAATTTGACCGACAGACACTCTGCGTTGTACGTGTTATTTAAGTATTTCTTAATTCACACAACAATTCTTTATATAATTATTTACAAGCACATATCTGCGTACGCACATGTTTCATCTATCGCTTAACTTATTATAAACAATAATTCATTTAAACATACAACAATTACGTGCATGGTTGAAATCGGAAAACGGATGTTAATCTCGTGCTTCGCAATAGCAATATACCTACATAACATATAGATAGATGTATAGGTAGTATATTTCATATCTAAATGAGCGTAATTAACACAGGCTGCCCTCTATCAATAACAGATTAGCATGTAAAAGCAAATGGGCTAATGGGTCGTGCAGTAGGTCCGTAATTGAGCAATAAATTGCGTGAAGCTTGGATGCAGGACGCGGGCGTAGGGTGTTGCCTTGCTTAATAAGATCCACGGCATCCTGTTATAAATTAAGGAACTTTATACAATGCACGCAATTAAAAATTTATAAATATTATTCCTTAGACGTGATTTTGTTGCCTAACTTCATATCACAGAAAACAAAAGATCATTCGAAATCAAAATGTTTTTATGACTTCCTAAACTTATAATAAGTAATATAAGTAAAGGTTAATGAAAGTATATCGTACGTTAGTGTATATTGTGCTATTTTAAAAATTATTACAATAATCTGACGATAGTGCCATCACATAAGCACTAACTTACACACCTGAGCATGACAACTGCTACCGCAAAGACAATACGATTTCTGTCATGATAGCCAGTTGTTTTTAAGCTAATTTCGAAATATAACTAAGTCTCTTTACTTCAACGTAGTCGTGCTATGGTATTCCGAGACTATAATAATCACTGATTTACGGTCTAGCGATAAAAGATTTAGATCAGATTTAGTTCACGTAAAGTTTTTCTATGGAAATAGCTAATAACTTCCTTGTTGTTCTTGATATACATTGTAAATAAATAGAATGTTCATTAATTTATTTCTCCGCAACATAGTTACGTTCTAATAAACGCAAATACAACAAAATGCTTCCTATTGTTTGCAATAAAATGTTATTTTTGTGTTTGCTATTGAATGAACTAATCCGGAATAAACTAACTACCAAGTGGCTGGAATTCCACACAATCTAATTTGCCTTTATATCCAAAAGCTGTATGCATGCGCTTGAATTAGCTGTCGGCTTTCTAAGCTACGGGTGCGGGAATGGTGGGCGAGTTGGGAAACTCTGTGGGCCACAATGGGAGTAAATTGCATCCTAATGTAGTCAGTGAATGTCTAAGACACGCCTAACTCTATTAAAACTGACTCAGTCAGTTTCTAAGCCCCAGTTTGTTACTCTGGAATTAGTATTAGTATTTGATAGTAATCAATAGGTTTAGTTTCAAATGCAGTTTTGTTCAATGTATAATTTATTAATGGTTAGCTAGTTTTTTTTTCGTTTCAAATAGGTGTTATGCCAATGCGGTGAGATATCTGGTCTATTAAATAACCTATTACCTGTTATAGGTATATAATAAATCATTATTTTCTTACTAAAACTTTTATAAAATAGGAAAAATGTAATTAAAATGTAAAGTTTCTATAAAATAAAGCAATATTTCAAATCCTCGTTCAAAACAGAATGTTCGTAGTGAAACCCTACGACCACATCGTTTAGTGATTTTGGGTACACTTGATAACTAACCTTTGTACTGTTGGTATCAAAAGTGAGCAATTTGTGTGAAAATGTTTGTAAAATTATTTATAAAGTTCGAAAGTGTCTTTGACATTTTAGTGTAAACATTTTATTCGGTTAATTTAGTTTTAAACATTACTTGCAAAATAAATTTTAAAATTAATTACCGATGTTAACATTTTATTGCAAAGTTAAATTTCCTTATTATTATTAATTACAACTATTTTGTAATGATATCTATTATATGCAACTCACTATTGCATTTATTAAATCTTGCCGTGACTGAGATAGCTCAAATCTTTCAAAACATTTGATCAAAATAATTTGCACTTACATAATGTAAGTCAAATAAAGCTCTTTAATTTAGTTTCAATTGTTTAATTATCTAATTATTGTAATGAATAAAAGAATTGTTTGAATGAAATATATATATTTGGGTAAACGCGTAACTATTATTCTTACTAGTAAGATAGAGCTAGGCTCTCAGTGGTATTTGGAGTGATCACGTTTCAGCTCAGTGACTGGAAATGAATATACTTTGATGCAATTAATTAAGTTAAAATGTATTCACTGATTATTTCCTCGACTTTGTGATGTCTTAAGTTATTACAATTAACGCATCCACTTCTAAATGTTTAATAGGACTTGACTGAATAATATTATGATATTTGTGGTTTAACTATGATTTTGATGTCTTATTCAAATGTTTCAAGTCCTACACAAACCATCTCAACTATTATATTTAAAACTAATATATTTAAAGCTGCAGCTTTTAGTTTTATTAATGTTTTTACAGAAGTTTTACAGTCACGATGGACGCATAATAAAATATATTTGATAATTGTGTTTCTAAAATTAATATAGAGCTGGTTTTCTTGATGAATCTACCCACAAAAATAAAATTCATATATCTTAATTTGGGCGTCAACAAACCTTACATTTACATTTTACCCAATATATTTTTTTGTTTCTATTTTTACACGAATATCGTTTACGTTACGTTACGTAACCTGTATCATTGTTATCGGTGAAAACTTTAAATATACTAAAAATATTCACTTCTCAATTAAAAACGTGTTAAAGTGTTCATGCGGATTACTAAAATAAGTTTGTATAAATTCAAAACTAAACTTGCACTTTGTCACGTCAAATTTATTACTTTTATGAATAACAGAATAATAAAGTTTTTTACTTAAAATTATTCATATACGTGTACATTTAAGTAGTTATGAGTTTAATTTCAATATATATATTTAATAGCTTACAAACTCTAATTAATGTTTTAAAAAAACTTTTGTATGAAAAACAACAGAATTCGATCAGATAAAGTAAATAATGTTTTCAAATAAATAAAGTTTGGATATAATTTTCAACAAGTCTTAATTAGGTAGGAGGTTTATGTTTCTTAAGTAGATCATTAAAATACAAAAGTCAGGTAGGTAGTAATAACTTTAAAACATTATTTGGGTTTATCGCTCATTTTCACTTTAGAGTGAGCGAAAATAAGTTTATTGAATGTTGTCAAAATAAAGAACAACCTTTTCAAATTTAAGTAAAATTTTATTAGTTTCAATTTAGTTTGTGGTAATTTCACTATTCACTCATAGATGTCGCTGTTTTAAAAGTATCACGATACATGTTAATATGATATGATACCGCCTTCTTAACTATGTATAGTAAAACAAATTTACTTATTGTCATCTATATACAAAACAAGTAAGGTGCATTATTATTTTTTACCGGGATATGATCCTTTTATTAAACTATTTTTAATTACCTTTTCCTTTGTAAATATCGAATATATTAATATGATTATATTTCGCACAACTAAAAAAGTACATTTATTTAAACAATAAAATTATTTTCAGAATGACTGTTATAATAAAGGAAATTATTTAAAATTCTTTTTTTGCTTATAATTCCCGCTAAAACATTCAGTAATTTGTCTCGACGCGTTTCGCCACTTCACGTGGCATCATCAGGATACGTGCTGTCGCTTCGGCTTCGCTTCAACGACTGATGACATCGATGACGCGTCGAGACAAATTACTGAATGTTTTAGCGGGAATTATAAGCAAAATAATTTCCTTTAATATGGATTTCCGCAAAGTAACGCCTGAAACAACTAATTAGACTGTTATAATGTCTACGAGTATGTTCATGTCATTACACTAAGAGAACGCAGTTAGTTATATCATTGGTGCTGACTGTACCTACGTCTTATCTAAATCAAAATTAAATACATCTCCAAACTCCCTTTGAACGTAGTAAATTAAAAGGCATAAATTGAAAAGCTATTTAAGCTTTATACTCTTACGACGATTAGGCTTCCTAGTCGTTATCCTTTAGATAATTTTAAGTTGGGACTCCATTACCTTGGGCCTCGGTAATTAAATTAATTTTATTGGTTCGTAACATTTAAGGAAAATTGCATATTAGGAGAATTAATTCCAAACTTATTTGAACCATTGTATTTCGGTTGTACATTTTGGATTCTCATATATAATTTTTATAAATGTTATTAAATGATATCGAATGGTGGTCGAGTTTATATGTGTGCCTCTCCCGCAGACATAAGTACCTCCGTGTTTAGAATTTTAAAAAGTTTCTATCTATCATTGATTAACTGTTAGTGAATGTTTAATTGAATTAAGCTCGGTATTGTATTATTATTATTTATTTTTACAATTTAGAAATACTATGTTATTATATGTAGATTATTGTAGATACTCTGATCTTTATAAAAACAAAATATATGTTAACAATTTTCTCAATAAATCAAGTAACATTTAAATATATTTAAATAACGATATTGCTCTGAATTGACATCCGTTGGTAAAACTGCAGGCGTCGCCACTTCATCCACACGTCCCTGTATCCAGATTTTCCATTTCCTGTAGATAAGTGAGCTGCTTTCCGTTTTGAAATTAAAATATTGTCGACTTTATGCTCTTCCATTGCTACGGAACCCTATGCGGTCACGGAAGCATCTGATGTTGATGTTTAAAATTACACTTTTTTAATAAGTAAGTACCTACTTCTATTTTTATAAAAAAAAACTAGTTATGTTTTTTTTTCTATATTTAATATGTCTCTAAATAGTATATTTAATCCACATACAGGCAGCAAAGAAATTATTCTATAATAAAAATAGAAATTAAATATTCAGTAGGAGTACCCCTTAATGTATTTTAATATCGCTGCGGTAATTTTAACTGGGAATTATTAAACTACTACGGGTTGCTATTTTCACTCATGAAACTTTCATAATAAAAATATTAATTTTATACCGAAGTCTATTCTTGAGAAATAAAATTATTTTTTCCATTAATAAATATTCAAGTTTGTTTTAAAGCAAATATGATACATAGATATCTAAATTACAAAATATTAAAACATTTATTGCGTCTTTATCAGATGGTAGTCGTAATTTAAATAATCAAAGTAAACGCGACTGTAAGCTGCATAAAGCCCTTTAAATTAGTTTAATCATGTTCACATCACTACAATATAATATTATCTGTTAAGTGTACTGAACAGGCACGTATATGGACAAATGATCCCAAATAGGGGAGCGTGTGGTTTCATTTGACTTTGCTATAGTTATTTTAGAATTGATCGAAACGCAATTGTTTTGTACAACGAATTAATGATACGTGATATCCGATATACTTGATCCATAAATTTATTTTGATACTGCCTAATTGTTATAATGCCTCAGACAAAAGAAACACGCAGACAACATTTAATATTATATAGTAGTGACATTGCCACCTAAAAATAAATGGTATTAGTAAACCACAATGCATGAACGATTTATTGTTTGAACACGGCATTGCAATTAAAATACCACTTTGTACCATATGTACGGAGTAGCCCTTAATTAACGGTATTTAATCAGATCGTGGCAATATATTATCGATTTATACCAATGATGTTTGCATTTGTAGCTATATTTGTGGTAATCTCATCAAGTGCAAAGGCTATTACTATTACTGTTTGAATATCATTATCAATATTAATTTATATTATTTTATTAATTATATTGTTTGGTGAAATATTGACCCGTCCTATAGCGTTCATTTAAATGATTTTTTTTGAATTAGTTCTTTTGAAAATTGTTGTTACCGTAGTCGCAGCAAGATTAAAGCGTTGTTTGTATCTGTTATCTTATTAAAAGTTAGCAAATTATTAACGATTTTTGATTTTATGAATGTGGTTTTTCTGTGGCGGCTGCAGAAGTGTGCCTCTATAACTTATATAGCTTTGTACGTTATGTTTAAGTTGAGGAAAGATAGTATTTTTAATATTTATATGTCATGGTTATCTTATATTCCAAACAAAGGAATGTATGTAACATTTAAATGGCATACAGAAAGTCAGACGGCCGTCGGCTGGCACCAAGCCATCTTCTGTTTGTACCCTGGCAGTGGAACCTCTACCTCGTAGTAACACAAAGCACGTTGCTTAATCCGAATTGTTGGCTCCAAGCGAATAGTTTTACGAGCAAATCTTTATTGCAAGCGCTTAATTTCGTACAACTATGCGGGGCTAACAGTTAACTGTCTAGTAAATGAATTTATTATGAGAAGTAATGAAGAGTTTGGAAGTGAGATGCGTTTATTAATTTATTTATAGCTCGTTGAACGAGCCAATTCAACTTCGCAACTTGAAACTTTTTAAGTGTTAATTTATTCTCGCACAAATCGATGTACTTAACCTGAAATAGTTACCCAAATGACTTGTACATAAAAAAATATAATATTATATGTAGATAGCTATAAAATTTTCTACATTTACACGGTAAATTTGTTATATCTCCACAAACTTATGTGTTTGTGTAGATATGAAAAATGCAAAAAATTATACATAAAATTGGTCTTTTGGTATATGCTGCCAGTCTAGTTGGGAATATAATTTCGCAATAAAACCTGCCTTTTGCAGAGAACGTTCCGTTCCATATTCGGCCACATCAATCATAACCAATATGAATGTAGCTCGTATTGAAGCTCTCAGGAGATGAGATATGTGCGGAGTCGTCGATGCATATTGAGGCTGAAGTCGCATCTCCTTTATTGAATGTATATGCGTATTTCCTTATACACTATTGCGGATTGCTTCTTTAACTTTCGACCTTAACGACAACGTGTGAAGATTTAATTTAAATATGTGTATATACGTAGCTCCGGTTGTAGTGTCCGCATCCGCCCGGCCTTTCGCTTGGACACACAACTCGGCCATTGTGATTGTATTTGTGTTCATCTTACTTTATTTCATGTACTATGTTATTCGATTGCTTATTTCTACACTATAACATATAAACAATAATCAGTGTTTATTTCAAATTACAAGCGTAAAATAGTTTCGTTAGTCTGTTTTAACATAATGTTTCGATAAAATATTCAACAAAAACTCATCGGTTTCTAAGAAACGTTTCCATTTAAAGTCAATACTCGTATATATTTATTTGTAAATGTAATATAGATATTTCAGGGCGTGAGGTACTGAATATTTCATACGATGTCTTTTCGATATGATGGCGATACAATATACTTGACATGCTATATGTTTCGCGCGATCGCTGATACATTTCAAATGACACATTTCTTTTGATGTTATAAGAAAACATTATGCGGGTACTACACTATATGAGCAAACTACTTCGAGTTAATGTAATCTAATTAGTGTTCCATTTGGACAAAGAAAATCTTAGCAACAAAAACAGTCTGATTGTTACAACAGAAAAAATTGTCAACATTCTTGGAAATGGCCGAACTACTTCTCCATACATGAACAGCATTTGCACTAAATTATTCATCCATTCTGACTACACTAGCACAGACAGCACAAAAAGTCCGGAGACAAAGTGTCGTCTTTGGCAGACAGATTCGCCCTTCATTAGGACAGGGACTAAAGGACGAGGCAGTAACTCACGTACCACTGCGAGTGACATCTACCCCCTCCTAGTCCTCTTACAAATATAGTCATACGAATGCTGAAATTGGTGAAGAAAAATATAAAATGTTCTTTATTCCAAAGGGAATGCAAATAGGAGTGGCTAGATGATACTTTAAAGTATAAAATGCCAACTGGATTTTTTACAGTTATTTAAATGAATCACTTTTTTAAAATATAAGATATTAAACTTTTAATTGTTTTAATTTTAGAGAGAATGTTAGTTACTAGGCTTAATAAGTAAAGAACGTCGCAAACTTATTTGAGAGGTAATTGTCATCACTCCTCTTTAAGAGACCTTATCAAAATGTAATAACAGTTTTAGTAAAATATGCCCTCGGGCTCTCTGTGTAAGTGACTTAAGAGTTCATTCTTGGCTCAGAAGTCAGCTCGAAGTCGTACAGTCAGCAGAAAATGTGAGTAGGCACCCCCTAGAAATGTGCTTGTGCCTACATATTGTTCGATTTATTACCATACTGTCCTATTATAAGTTTTCATTGCTGGTATTCATGTAAATGTGGATGTTTTGAGAATGTTCTGTTATTTTCCATAACATCGTCACATCACGTATTTTATAAAACTCGTACGACCGCCGCCTTCCTATAAACTATTCTCACATACATATTCCGATTCACCGCCATCAACAATTTCCATACCCCTCAAATATATCAAAATGTTAGGAATATTTTATGCTGTCGGTATCTAACAGGCGTTTTGTGGTAATGTCTTCGTTTGATGTATAGCAGTCAGAAGCACTCGTGGTCTAAATATCTTGCCATTATGTATATTGTGGCTACATTAAGATGTAACGTCGCAGAAGGGAGCTTCTCAACGTTTTTTCAAGACGTAATCATGACCCAGATTGCTCTCTCGAAAAATGTAATGCGGCATCGGGCAGGGAATTTGTTTAAATTATAGGCAAGCATTTATTTCGTGTGGTGAAAGATCGAAGTGGGCGGATACTCAAGACTGCGTTTACTAAAAGTCCACTCCAATTGCCGAGCAAATGACGACCCATTTACATTTACATTTTCAATTTGTTTATTGTGCTGGAAATTTACAGCGTGACTTTAGATACGAAGCATATTTTAAAATTTTACAAGATAAGGAACCAAATACAAAAAGGAAGTAATTTTATCTTGTTTTATTATGAATCGTAAATTAATTCTTTGCTACAATTTCAAGAGTCATGCAAATAAAAACTCGTTGGAAAATCTCCTAGCGGACTAATTCTTTAAATAATGTAAGGAACTCCATACCGGCAGGTTCTTGAATCGGCTCGGTTCGAGCAAAATGCGAGTTAGGGCTGGTTGAATTTGCAATTTCCAGGCATTTTCTCGTCTCACAATTTGCTTACTTATGCCGTACGCCACGTTGGCCGCCATTTTATGTAATTCGGTTCGTAGCCGCGCTAAAGTTAAGTAATCGCCCACCCGGACACCACCGTTGGTTGCGCCCACTCAGTCCTGGCTTCGTTTTCTTTTTCTGGCATCGTTTCAAATTAAAAACGATAAGAGTAAGCCTTCTCTATGCCGTTGCCTTTTACAGTCCTCCAGCACGTTCTCCTATACTCATCTACATAACGATATACCTGCACGTACAATTGTATAGTTTTTTTTTACTGTCTGTGATATTATAAAATACGTTTAACACTAGGCTTTACGTTATAGCTAAATTAACACGCTAGTTATTCAAAGAGAAGACGTACATTAAAACCCTTCGGCGACTGACCCTCCTTCCAATTTCTTCTTAATAATGTACGACGTCTGACCTCTTCCATAAGATATTTCGTTAACAAATTAGTTCGACCCTGTGGCATTCGTTTAAGGTTGAATTCTGCAATATCTATAATGAGTTCAGTAAACAAGTCCGGGTTAAGGTACCAAATTTAATTTTAATGCAGGGCTACGGGCTGTATAGTGGTATATTCCCAAACAAAACATTATAACGGGGGCCTGCCGCAGTTGAGATTAGAAGTAGCTTACTGCCTGTTTACACAATATTCGACCGCATTTTTGACCTCCCAAGTTAAATGGGTAGACGTATAATTATCTGCCTATATGTATTCACATATGTATTTCCTTACCTATATGCATATTGGTCAGTTACTTATTTACTAAATATTACTTAAACTGTTTATTTAGGTTGTATAATAATAGATATAAGTTTTAATGGTGGCAGAAAACACCACATACATTACAAGCTTTAATCTCATGTGACCTCATAAATTAATATGAACATCACCAGAAACGCTACAAGCGCAATATATAGTAACGAACTCCAACGTATGGCTGAGGAATAAAATTTTGCGGCAATACGCTGAATAGTCTACGGCAGTTATTATTCCGCGTGTAAGCGCGAATTTGTCTCTCCGGGACATAGTCGGTTTTGGGCCAGAGTTTCTCGTAAAATGGCACGGTTCGCTGACTCCTTTCAAAAGTCGCGGTTGGTTTTAAGCTTTCCCTTGCATTGCTGGTGGCGTTTTGACTTTGAATTTAGTGTCCTTGTTCTGAACATGTTGGCGAATTTGTGTTGTTGGAAATTCGTTGTTGTTAAAACGGTCTACAATAAAGCGCACCTAACTGCTTTGTATTTATAATGCGATGCATTTAAATCTCTTAACTAAACATAAACGGTTTTAACTAATTGATTTAACGTAATCTACAAATACACGCTTTCCTTATATGAATGACTCTGGGAATCGTAAGGAGCTTCACACCTGCGTGGCAAATAAACAAACATAACATGCTTCTAAATCCGTCTTTTTAGCGCCGGTTACCTTCTCCGAAACGAAACGAAGCGAAGCAGGTATAAGTCGCTGACTACAGATGCATTCGACGTGCCTAATCTCAAAATCCTTTACTGGGATCCCGACGGCAAGTGTTGGTATCCGGGGAAACTGGAAACTTATGAAAAAGTCTGCTGAGTAAATAGATTGTAAGTGGGAGTGATATAGAGACTTTTAGCTTAGTGTAAGTAGTTCTCGTTCAGTTTGATAAAAATATAAATAGGTGGTCTTTCTTAAACATTATTTATAAAAATGCGAAAATATATTTGAGAATAGGTTGCGTTCGATTGACATTTTTTAATGTATTAAAGAAATAATGAAATAAAGGGTAAGTTTCAACAACAAAAATATCAAATTCGTAGATGCTCATAAACGCTTGGCATTTTCATTTTACGTTATTGTGAGTAGTTTGTTCTATTATTTTATTACATTAGGGATTCAACAAACGTTTCTCCCGTTGCATGCTCGCGAGGCGTGAATTTTCTTTTTTACTAAAAAAGTTTCTGACAACTGTCGACGTCGCTACGTCTAGTCCTGAATAAAATTTGATATATTTATCATGCATTTTTTACTTATAGGTAGTAGTAATAATAGTATCTTTTCATTTTCTCTCTATAAGGCTTGTTTGAATTGTATTGTTTTTAAAAAATTCTTTTTTTATGTTCGCATATCTTCTTCAATGATATCTTAAATTCCCTTGCATTTTCTTCCCAGAATTCTCTTTATAAGAACGTCGGGTAAAGGTAGCTCATTTTAAAGGCGGCTTCTGAATCCTTAATTTTGCTTCCTTGGCGCAATTAATTTTATATTAACGCCAAGTGCCATCTGTTGCCAGTCACTTGATTTCCTACTTATGTTGAAAGAAACGATATTTCTGAAAAGAAAATTGTACAAATCTTACTCGTCATAAAAATCTTAGCAGTATTGTTTTCTAAAGACTTCTATTTACTTCATTACGGTTTTACTATTTTATAAATAATGCTTAGTCAAACTTATAATTATTATTCTAATTTTAAATGTTGAAATTCGTGATTTTTGATCCGAATGGAATAACATTATATCTCTATCTAGCCACTGCAATATACTTGTGCTTTGCCAACGCTTATCCTCTATACTACGTTTTTATATGTGAACTAGTGATATGATTTTATATGAAGTATACAAATTAACGACGCACAAACAAATTTTTTTACCGATTCAATTAAATTTGGAAATTGAACATCCTGATCAATGGTAAATTGGGCCACCTGGCAACATTACATCTAATTGACATTTATTCTATTGTATTTAAGTGAATTATAACTTTTCTCGGCATCATCATAATATCTATTTCTATATCTAATAATAATAACATATCTAACAGACGTCACTTTCACTCCTTGCCATTACTGTTGATCATTGAAATCTGTTTAACTAAGTGTAGAGTGTTCTTGGCAAGTGTGTAATTAATTTTATCGCTTCAGTTAGTGGCTGTCATTGGCTGAGCTCCTGTTATCTGGTAATCTTCGTTCACGCCTGATATATTAGCAATAGGCTATATTTACTATATTCAAGGATTTAAGTTTACATGATTAGAGTTTTAACTATGTGTTCACTTACAAATACTTATATTGAAATTATTTGCACTACCACTTTTCGTTGAACTTCGTAGCTTAAAATTCCGTGTTTTAGTCAAAAGATCCTTTTAATGTCACAAATTATTTTCTTTTCAAAGAGTTTATATATTACTATTACACTATACAGTACGAAGACTATAGATTAATCGTAACGTGTGCATGAGAAAATAATAGTTTTGTGTAAACCTTCTGAATTGTGTCGTTGAACGAAGGAAAAAAAGATCGTAGTGACTTCTCGTAATGTACGTAGTCCGCATTAGTGTTACATAAGATGAAGTTTTAGTTTGGCATACGCGGCCTCTCACGGTTTGCCAAATTTCTACACAAAGTAATCTCGGCAGGCCCTAGCCGGGTTCGCGAGGGTGCTTATATATCATAAACTTATGACATTTGTAGCTAATGTTTCAGTTGTGGTAAATTACACGCACAAATTGTGTAATAAGTTATTTACAATCAACATCCCAGTTAATACCTATTTATTAACAATAATTGCTTTTATTCAGTTCAAAAATAACACTTGTAATTTAATATTTTCATTCCTTTTACCAGTGATCTAACTTCGAAAGCGACTGTTTCTGTCCTATCTTTATTTAACGAGGGAACTGGAAGGAAAATGTTATTACTGTTCAAAGACTGTGTTTTATTGTAATTTTAAATCCTTTATTCAAAAATATTTTTAAATGAAGTTTATAATAAAGAATGAAAAAATAATCTTTTTTTTTTTTAATAAAATATAACAAGTTTTTATTTTCAAATTCGATTTTAAAATATTTTATTTGTATCGTTGTGTATGTATATTTGGTGGTCTTCTAACAATTGTATTTTCTAATACTTGTTATTATTCCTGTCAGTTTCAGTGACACCTGACGAGTTAAGCATTTTACCGAATATTCCTTTCTTATGATGAAACTTGACATTTGCGTGCTTCTAGAAAGGCACGCGATGTGTTTATTTCATACAGGAATTTTACATAAAAATAAACCCTTATATATAAACTGTTAAGTTAATTTAAAATGTTGTGTACATTTAGTATAGCTTAACAGTATGTTGACTTATACAATATACATACAATACGCGAGTTCTCTAATATTCAATTGTTTTTACCAAAAATACACTTAATTTTTTATTTAATCAATAATTTTATTTCAGTGCTATATGTATGTGGCACATGTTAGGCGAGGGTGCATCCAAACAAGCGTGTCTAAATGGCGGCTCGAGGGTGAATTAGATTTAATTTTTGATTCCGTTTGCTGGTTCAGGGCGTTTTGTCTCAATTATTCACAAGTTCGTTGTTGGTTTCTCAAAAACGTACATACGGAATGCTGCATTGTGAAGTCCGCATTTTACAACGTAAATTACTAAATTCTATTTGGTATATTGAATATTTGTTATTCTATCTTATATCCCATTTACACTCTTAAATAAACTCGGTTAAATATGCTATAGGAGACATGTCAAACGAAATATGAGCGAAAACCAATTGGCTATTGGCCCACTGCTCGTAGCGTAACAATTTATATTATCAATCTTAATTTATAAATCATTCATTATATTAATGTCAACCTTTTTTTGTCTATGACAACCAAAATGCTTTTAATTTACATAAAATATAACCTCTATTTTAATAATTAGAGATTCGAATGGAGTAAATGTTTCGGCTCAGTATATTGGCCTCGATATCGTGGTGGGGTTTCATTATGGAATCACGCGATGCTGATGCACAATTTCCCTTTAAATCCACTTATCCATCATTGATTGTGGCCATACCTGCCGACACGTCAATCAAATCCACCATAAAAACAAACATTTAAAAGTTCTATGTAAACTAAATTACTAAAAATTATTAGACACGTTTAACATTAGATGCTTATATAACCTACGCAATCATTACCCTTAACAAAGAGCTTTAACCGCAAACCTATGTGGTTAGCAACCCGACCCAATTTAATAGCTTGCTTGAATATATGTGAACTCGTGAAGGTATCGCTGCAACATTATTATTCATCTTATACCCAACGGATTCTCGCCGCGCCCGCTCCGGTAATCACCGTTGCTGTCGGATGTGGAAATTATATTTCTTAGTTTTCTGAAGGAAGTCAGTGTTGATTATTATAAAGTGCCGAATAACTTGGCAATTTAGGTAGTACCTACATAGTTAAATTCTGTAATATTTCGTCGTCACTCGAGTATGCGTGCAATAGAGGTCCTAGGCCGTCAATAGGAATTGCAATTAGGCCTCAATCGACGCATAGTTGCCAAGGAATTTCATTCATTATCCCACACCCCACCTTTTACTTCTCCTTCAACAAAGAATGTTCTAACATCACTTTCATACCACCTTTGATTAAACCACAATACATAAAATTTAAGTAAGTAATTTTTCTCCCTGTTTCTTTGACGGTGTACTTTAGTTTCTTTTTTATATAGCAGATAACGTCGTCTTTAAAAAAGTTTAAGTAAAAAACTTTTTACATTCTTTTATACATTATATTCTTTATACAGTAAACAAACCTACCTAACAAACACAAAACCAACCAGTTGCGAAACGTTTCTCATAGGCTTCCCTTTTAGAATTATTTAAGCTGAAGATGCGGCTTGCTTTGCTGTTTGTATGACAGGACAGCAGACATCACACACGTGGTTCTTCGTACTTTTATGCTTCAGATTCTTTTCTGATTCCATATTTCGTCATTCTAGTAATTTAAAACGTGTTAAATGATAACAAATAGTCAAGTTTTTAATAACTTTGCACTTCATTATAGGTCAACAAAAGAATACAGTGATGGTATATTGATATCTTATTTAATGAAGGCTGGAATTTTTCTTCAAATTGAATGGGTCTGCGACAATCAGGACCTCCGTCCGCAGATCATATTTCAACGAACGAGATAAACTTGGACAAAAGAATAGAATCCCCCCGCTTACCCAATTGGGTAATGGCGCAGCTCTGTCGTTATCTGTTCCCATTATTTCTGTTTGAGAAAGGCTCTGGTGTCCTACTTAATACTAAGGGCAAAATCTTTGGAAAGATGTTTGATAAAGTTGCCGGCACTTGATCTTGTTTCGCGGTATAATGGTCGGATAAATTACTTTCATTCGGACGTTATTGACAAACTAATGCACCGTACGGAACCCACTTCACTATGAATAGCTGTGTTCCCGTAGTTTATTTTCGCAAATACTGTAGTCTATTGGGACAAAGCTTCTGTTACTAAAACTGACAGTATACCTAGTTGGGTGGAATTGTGAAAAAATGGGTATCTAAAGCTCGGATTACGCTTTTCCAACTTGTTTGAGACAAAAAGCGGCTGTCAAAGGGCGAGCTCCCTCGCGGTAATGTCTTCGCAAACAACCTGCATTATCGTCTGTGTTTGACCTTTGGCTTGTGACTGAACCGAAAATAAACCGTATTTTTCATTCAATAAGAAAACTTTGTCTACTCCTGAAATCTATTTTTTAAGCATTTTAAGAGTTAAGTGAAAAACGAGAACAGTCGTAGTAGTCGACTTGCAAAGTGTACAAACTTTCAAATTTATTGAGTAAAAACACAAAAAAATGTTTTAAAGTTTGTTAAAAAGTTCTCAAAAACGCCTTGTACTCTTCCTAGATGCCTGTGTTGTAAGATGCACTCGGTCGCTAACTTTGTTCTTATTTGTTTTTAGATGCACTTACCCATAATTCACTCTCTTATTAAGCTCGTAAGTGCAGGCTTCCCGGCTTCACGACAATATGATAAATTACACAACTTTATGCTCTTAAAACGAACGTCTTTCTTTTTACATTACACATAGGTACTTATATTTTACAAGCAAAATCGTTCCAACAACGACGAATTTGCTCATATTTAAGTAACGAAATAATTTCCCCTAATTCGCCGCTGGCTGTTTTTACGGCGTAAGAACGATGAATGGCAACTTGAGACGACCTTTCCGCCGTGTTTTTAAATGACTTCAACAATCTTTTGAACGTAGAAATTGACCCCGAGTTAAATTTATAATTTTCCTCACTTTTTCTATTGACTCAAAGTAATTTGTTCGTTCAATATAAATATATACAATGTTAAAATATGTGCTGAGCTATTGTTTTTGACAATAAATTTAGCTATTTCTGCATTATTTTATGCAATGAATATAATGTAGGAATATAATTTGAGAGTCATTTTTAAAATAATGTTTTAATTTCTATAGCTTTTATTACAATATTTGTTATAGTGAACTAACGCTAAAATAAATACTTGTGTATATTTATTTTTATTCTATTTGATGGGGACAATTTCAAAAGTGACGGTTACACTTCCCGCTGTACAACTTTTTTAAACATATATACACTATATATATAATTTATTGTTATGAAAGATGCGTATACAGACGTAGTGAATCGTGAACCGGAGGTGCTTTTGCAATTGTCGAAACCCACATTACTTTTTAATTTGAAGCCATGCTCCAGCACCGAAAGAGACTTTATTACACTCGGAGGGATCTCGCTTTTGACCCGTACGCCCTTTGTGGAGGCTATTTTTTATTCATTCCTGGGATCCATACGGGAATAACCACACGAGCCCTCTACCAGTGAAACTTCACTTTGTTTCCATACAGAATTTTTCGAAAAAGATTCATCTTTTGTTTCTCGTTAATACGTTACGATTGTTAAGTACATTGTACGAGGATTCGGGTCAAGCGATGTGAAGTTTATTCTTGTTTGGAGTGAATTTATTTATTTTTCTATGAATATTTAAATATTGTTGTTGGAAACATATTTTTTTTTTGTATTTAATTATTAATAAGCTTTAAATATTATTGATATTCTTGTTTTTGTTTCAGGTATGAGTTTTATTATCATTTTTGATTAATCATTAACAGATGCAATGCAGTAAGTAATAAGGATATTTTATTATTTGAAACTTTATGGCACAACCGTTACACAAAATGTAAATGAAAACGGAACTAAAAAAGTTCCGAGTACCACCTGACTGACCTACTTCGACGAAAAACAATTCTGCGATAAACCGAAAAAAATCAGTTTTACAATTTTTAAACGTTTCAAAAACAACAGTTTGTTCAATAATTTATTTATAAATAAGAGATAAAATAGGTTTTTAATGTTTGAACCACCCAACTAGTTGACAATGTCTTAATTGATAAACCCCATATAAAACGCATGGAAGTGTATCACATTACTGTTAAGAAAGAAAATAAATGAAAATTTGGGAATTATTTATTTAGTGTTAAAACGCGATGTATATACTATATAAGGGTTGGAGTGAAGAAGATGGACATAGGAATTTCTAATGAACGTAACATGAGCTGAGCCAGCAAGGGGTCACCGACCTCTTTCTTTAGGGTTCCACCCTCGGCCTCCAAATGTACGATATTCAACATACCTTACTTTTATGCATCAGAATTCTATTGTTTTTAATCTTTATCGACAACGACATAGAGTCCAAAATTGATTAAATACGACTGTAGTATAACCGCAAGTGTTTTTCTTGGTAGGCGGTTTATTTTGATGCATTTTCTAATTGAATCGTCTGATATTTTACTTGTATAAACAAATTCGTTTGTGTATGTTTATAATACCAAAATAATATTTAAACTCGTGTCTTCAAGAAAGAAACTCCGCTCATAGATTTTGAATAGCTCTTATTTGCGCATAATAACTTCAAAGGGGTAGAAAATTACCCTCAACACTATTAGCTATTTAAAATTATATTATTCTAGCTGTTTAATATTCTATTTAGAAAAATATATAGGTACTACATATTTCGATCATTTTGATCCAAAGTTTCAGAAGTTTTACAGCCATCGATGTCGCGGCGAGACTACGAAAGTTTAAAGTCTTAAACGCGTCGGATTAAACTAATCGAAATAATTACGACAATTATAAATAACTTCAGACATCACTACAAGAATATGAATAATTTAATATTGAATTTCTTTAAAAAATAATGTTTATATAAATTGCAGATATGCGTATACGAGTATGTAAATTTCTGCATTGTCCTATTGAGCCGTGAATAAGTTTGAGCACGTGCATACTCAAAACAGATCCAATCAGTGTAATGCCGTTCAAAGGACGAACGAAACGCAAACATAGGGGATAAGTGACCAGGCACGCGGCGGTAACCAAACGCAACTCGTCCGAAAGTATCGCTCAGTAATTCCAATTTATATGTTCCACTTTTTAGACATACCTAGATTGGAAAATGGCAGTCTGTTTACGTTTTAATATGAAAACATGGTATTGTTCTGAATTGTAATGTTTATCTTACACTTCAGATGAATTGGTTGAACCGTCTTGATACAACACAAACAAGTATTATACTACCATTTGAAGTTGACAAATAAACCATTCTATCTTATACAATATGACGTAGATACTTTATAGTTTCTGCGATATTAACTTTATCCTTAGTGTTTGTCCTTTATTTAAACCCTTCAGTTTCAAACTCAAACAACATGTTGTTGAGCTAACATTTTAAAAGACTTCACATCACGTTTATTTTATTCATTTAATTGAAAGCCTTGCTGTTATCGTAGTGACATTTTTAGCAATACGATTACGATATAAATAATTACATGCATATTTACAAACACCAATAATATTAATTTACAATTTTTACGGCTTCGAAAACTTTTCAGCTATCGTGATCGCAAAACAATACTTAAATCACGTTTTCTAACAATGCTCCTAATTATATAATTATTATTACTGAGGGACACCAGTCTATGTGCCGTTGACAACGGTCGACGAACTTGCGTTCTCAGAGGGTTCTAACAATATGGTATCAGGTATGTTCTCCATGATTATAGTTTCTTTTCCTTGTCAACCCTCAAACTACTCGTACGTATCCTTAGATACTAAGAAATAAAGACGCCGAAACAATATACATTCACTTATTTTTGTGTTAAAGAATATTAATAATTTTATGAATTGCAAAAGAAAATTAAGTACAAGAAACAGTATATATTTAATTTAAATTTCTGTATCTGGTTTTCGTAACTCGCCTGTAATCCCTTATATGATTAATAATAATCAGAATATTTGAATATTATTTGTTATTGTAATTAATATCATTTGTTTCTGCACTTATTTAATAAAATAACAAATATTAAAGCAAAAACGTTTTAAAAAAGAAACAAAAGAATAATCAAGAGACATGTTGAATACAAAGTGATATAAAGTATCGTGAAAAGTGGTAGGACGCCTTTATCGTCGACAAGGTAGAAGGTGTGATCGCATTTTGTAAGCAAAGTTGAAAGAGCAGTGAGCGAATGAGTGAATGAGTGGTTACACATTTAACGGGCGCACACTAAAAGCGGAGCCGTGTTCAGCAAATTGATTCAATTTGCAAAATAATCCACCGTTATTGTGCGTACCGCCCATCAACGGATCCTCTATCCGAAACCTACTTTCTGAGTAATTGATGTCGGAGCCCTTGCCATTGGCAGCGATTCTTAACTCAACAACCTTGTGTTATTTACATAATGATGGTAATGCCTTTGATTTATAATTTAGGTTATTTAACCTTTATTTTTAATTGAAGTTTAATATATCTAAATCTTAATCAATCACGGTTCCTTATTATAAGTTTAGTTCTTTAAGATTCCCTCAAATATCCCAATCAAATAATTAAAAGACATTTATAAACATTAAGTCATTTAAAAGGTAGATATTTCTGTAATTTAAATTAATGAGATTACGCAGGAAGTCTCACGAAATGTCTTTTCAATTTAGGTAATTAATTCCACGGTATTATGAAGGCTTAATTTTATATTAATTAAAGTGGAAGTCGATCAATAAGTAAAAGATCGAAAATATTTTATTAATCTTATTGCATTATTATTTAAGAGGGAACGCAAATTAATTAGTAATTATATTTGTTCTATACATATTACTAAGTAAAGTTATTTGATATGCTGCAAAAGGGACGCGACGCCATAAAATAGACCTAACAAAGAAACTGTCACTCATTCTATTGTTGACGTACGACAAACTCGTCTTCTGTTGCCAACCCTTTTTTGACGCTAATATTTTAAATAGACACACATAAAAAATCCTAAAAGATTATATTTACATTATTGCGCGCAGTAAATTAGACTTAATTAGTTATGTCATAAGGAAAAGAAAAAGTTGACACGTTGTAAAATGCTATCAGAGAAATAAGGGAAGAAAATAGAATCGCACTAACGATATGACAGTGTCGCATTCCTTGGTCAGCCTCCCCTTCTAGCCACGGAATTATAATCGCGATAAAAACCTGGGGCTTTAGAAGTTAACCCCTCTCCTCACTCCTCTCCCTCTGCCCTTATCCGATCTGCTGTCAAAAGTCCTTCCAATTTATGTATTGCAGGCGGACACCCCGCCGTATTATTTATTGCAAGAAGACTCGGTGTGTGTAGTGCACACTTTTATATTGTATTGAGGACAAATTCTACAAACTTGCGTGATCAAAATAGCGATTTTATGATTATAATTATCATAATATATAAGAGTTTATGATTACAAGATTTCACCTCCAGCCAGACACGTTTTGCCTATGTCATACGGATATATCTTTTGTTGAAATGTAGAATGTGATACATTTTGGTCATTGCCATCTATGAACAAGTAACGGAGTTATCATAGTTTAGATTTGTGTTTATATTTGGTTTGCTATCTGTGTGTGTGTTCTGTTTTTCAAATCTACTTGCACATAAAGATTAAAGAAAGTTATTGTCCGTAAATTAAAATAAAACTTGTGGTGTTATTATTGGAAAACTTCATTGAACTTTCTTTTATATCTAAGATATCATATAGGAGGAAGTCTGGCATTAAGGAATTGAGTGTGTCTATTCTTTATTTGTTTTGTTGTTTGTTAAATAATATTTTCGTTTGAATTTTAGGTTTTAAATAAATACAGATCTATTGAAACCGATATTTTACGTTTTACTAGATAAATAATGTTTCAAATTCAAACGTATGTTTCATGTTACAGTTTATATTTAAAAAAAGGTAAAAATAGTTGACTGTGATATTAAGAGTATTTTAAATTTATTGCAGCATTGAGTATGATTTCGTACTCAAACAAGCTATGCTTATAGTGAACTAATATATCCATGTGCATCATAGAAACTTCAACAAATACTATAATCACAAAAGAATTTAAAAAAAAAACAGGAAAGGGCTTTTGGAATAAATGCCAATTATACATATCAGCATCTCTTTAGAAAACAATTTTTCAACGGCGCCGTTAAAACATGCTCACACGGTACAATATAGAAAAATAAAAATAAATTGGAAAAACGCATTTTATTAAGTGCTCCCTGCACGCCAACCATCAAAAGGGATCATAACAAGAGAGCTCCCGTCGCGAGAGAATCGGAGAAAGCGAGGCGCGGGAGGGGAGGCTTCGGAGAAAAACGCTGATATTTATTACGAAGATTAATGATACGCACATCCAAGCTGCAGGAAAAGACGCATAAAACCTAATACATAAAGCGAGTTATGTAGAAGGGAAGAGGCCGCCCGAGGAAATCACAGCTGCCTCGTAACAGGACGAGTAAAACATCGACGAATCGAAAGACGTTGCTTGGCTGTAAATGTTAAATGAGGTGCGCTGTAAAACACAAATATTCCCACAGAGATAGGGATTATATCAAATTTACTATGTATTTCGAAACTCGATAGCTTCCTACGAAATATAAACGAGTTTCATATGTTATGCAGTTACAATTTTACTGGTATGGTTTTGACAAAATATGGATGGAACCGCTTAATTAGATCCAATAAGAGATTAGAAAAAATAAATATAATACAATAGCAATGCAAAAACAAAATAGATTTTATAGCTTGTATTTGTTACGTATTACGCCTGAATTATTAATTAATTAAATTTATTAGCAACTTTGTATTCGTTTAACTTATCAGGCGTTATACAATATTTGGACTAGATTGTTACATCCTAAATTCATTTCATTGCAAAATATTAAAAATTGTATCGTGTTGTATTTTCATATCTTTATTGTGCCGATTATAATTGTGTTGCATACGTTTACAAATTGCGTGCTTCAATTCCAATTAAATTCAAATCCAGAGTTCAAATAAATAGTGTGCCGCAATAGTGGTGTGTTGATTTGGTGGATCCAAATAAATAGTACAGGTGGACTTACTCTACCAGGTATTTGGCCGATTCAACTGTGGTCGAGGCCGGGAAATGAATTGCCCAATTTTCCGCATTTTCCCCCATTAACAACATCCGGGCTCGAGCAGAAATACGGGTGACGCGGCCGCAAATAATGGCACCCTGTATAACTTTGTACGCATGTTCCTCTATTTGTGCTCTGAGATAAAAAATCGCCTTTTAATTATAAACGTTTACGGATTGAGTTCCGGATTTTTTGTTAATGCTTTGTTTATTTAGGTTTCGTGCATTCATTTGAAATGTTACAAATAATATTGTGATACCACATTATTATTAATTAAGAAATGTTAAGTGATACTTGATTAAATAATTTGTTTGCAATAAAACTTGGGCATCAGTATATCTGTGTATCTACCTAGAAGTATCTATATATCTTGAGAGAGAGGGAATTACTCGTACAAAAATGTAATATTGTTATCATCCATTATCTGTAAAGTGTTTGTAATCCGAGTGTCCTTTTCAACTTTTATCTGAAGCTGTAATACTCGGTTACCACGAATCATAGCGAGGCGTTTGCGCTAACGATTTCCGATACAAGCAGTTAAAAGCCGACGGGTAACGGCATACGATATTCCCGACTATACGTAATAAGGCTGGAATACACTAACGCTCAATTTTTATTGTACCAATAAACATTATTTATGTATGAATTATATCCTGATGCTACTAAGTGAGACAAACCAGATGGGTGTGGCTAACTAAGTAAGTACACGCAAATACAGCTACGATTATATAGTGTATTGTAATCTTGTGTTATTTGTAATGTATTAACACAATGCTTTAGTAGATTTCGTGAAGAATTCATATAAATAATATGTTACGTTATATAATAATAAGTTACGTGCAGCTAATCGTATTGCGGTCTAACATAACCTCAACTTTTTGTTGGATATTTTATACAATCGCTTGATGCTCTCGAGTATCTCGTAGTACCGTCCGTAATGAATTTCCTCTTTTCATTTACTGTCCTCACCTTAGCTCATTTTCTGAGTTTTACGACCACTTTTATGGGGATATTAAAAATGATTCAGAAATGAAAAGGTTATTGGCGAGAGAAAAATTTAACCTTTTGTGTATGAGATATACTTTTACTTTACCCTAGCTGTGTCCGCCGGTTTCACTTGTATCACATACAAATTATACTGGTATAAACACTTAAATTTATTTAATTTAATTTACAATATTTTTATTTGCTATAGATGCAAGTCCAAAATTGTGATCATGGTTTCTTTTAAAAGAATTTAAAATTAAAGATTTTTATTATTTGGCACATAAATGACCACTTGGCCTGATATTGACCACAGATCGTGTTGGTTTGTGCACTGTTAAGATTGGCAGGACACTCTCCACACGCATCTTCTTTTAAGATTCCAGTTTAAAGTTTGCACAATCTCATTAAATATAAAGTCTGTATATTCTATAACCTTCCTTAATAAACTTTTTATATAACGCAAAAAAAAAACATAAATTGAAACTACTATAAATTATATTACTTTCGTATCACTGTTTATGTACGCTTTATATAAACTTGTGTCAAAAACAATGTAAAATAGATTTGCTCATAGGGAATTGTGCATCGACCGATTAAAATATTCAAAGTAAAGATTCACCCTTCGTACACCGGCGTGTTAGATACATACTAAAATGCGTTGTCATTTTGATTTAACGCTACTTTGAACACATCTATTGATTTTTCATACATAAATATTTCCTTTCCAGTTTAATCTCGGTTTAGGTTTTGTGGTTAACGTTAATGGCGTTTTTAATAGGAACATTTTTATTTCATGTAATAAAAGATATTTAGTATGTACAGATCATTACTTCGCGCATAAATTTTGTGCTTAGATTGGAACCTAAAACTATATTAGTTACATTGTAAATATCATAGATATCGATCGATAAAGAGATATACCTATACATATAACTTTGGTCGTTCCGTGCCTTTAATATAGGCATTAATTAAAAGAGAGGTCCAGTTTGCGGTCCTAGAGTACCACCATTGAAAGCCTGATATGGCGAAAGCGGGTGCTGCTCCTACACGTTTAATATCAGTTGTGTTTTCAAATGTCGTGCTACTATAGAACTTAAAACAAGCCTAGATTTTGCTTGACAATACTTATTTTATTTTTGATAGTTTTTATTTAATATTAGTAATTTTATTATTATTTTTAAGAATTTAGTAGAAATATTTATTTAAATTCAGTCTCTGAAATATCCCGTTTATTAGAATCGCTACAGAGTGGATTTCTTCGTTTAAAATTAACAAAATATTAAATTATTTTTATAAATGTTGCTAAGTTTATTTGTGTACTAAAGAATAAACTGTCAAAGCAACCTAACAAAACTAATATTTCATAAACTGCTGCACTTTTACAATTACAATTGCAGTCTGACAATGGTCAGGGGATAACAAGAGTGGAAAACTGCACTATTCTCGACACGTTCCTGCTTCAAATCGAATAAACCATAAAAGCGACAAGCGTTTTCTTGAAATTTTTACAAAAGTTAATGATACAGTTACTTTACTTTATTGTATTGAATGTATTTTAAAGATCGATTT
This sequence comes from Tineola bisselliella, assembly GCA_028551675.1. NCBI lineage: Eukaryota > Metazoa > Arthropoda > Insecta > Lepidoptera > Tineidae > Tineola > Tineola bisselliella. The sequence goes on along the minus strand of JAPWLS010001299.1, from coordinate 61,498 downwards.
GCTAAATAAAAATGGTTTGTAAACATTTACACATTTATATACACATACAAAGGCTAATGACCAAAAAGAAATACCTACATTTTGTTAGATATTATCCTTATATTAAATCAATAAATTTTTCAGAAGATATAGAAGTCAGATGATAAAGGATGAGAAAATAATAATAATAATAATAGATGGAGAATTATGAAATTAGACGCATAAAATGAATACTGATTACGAACTAAGTCACGTAGTAAAATCTGTTTCGCGCGCAATTAAAATTTGATTACTTTCGAATGCCGATCGAATTTCTTTTAAGAATAGACACTCAAATTCTCTTCATGCCTCAAGGGTACATTAAGCAGACATGCACAAATCGAGCCCCATGTATTTACGACTCCACAACTGAATATCACATCTCGCGTTTCAAACATCTGAGATTTTCACTAATACACGCATAATATTTACGTATTTTTAAATAAATTTATTGTTAAATTTGGAATACATTAAAATGTGGAAGCAATTTATTAAAGACTGTATTTTTACGAGATGTTTTTCTCGAGTAGCTCGGTTTACGATACACTTTAGGTACATATTACATTTGATGGCATCCTTAAACCGCCATTTCTAACCTTAAACAGCAAAAAAATGTATACTATATTTTTTATGCAAACTTTTCAAAATAAATAACTTTAAACCTTAAAGAACTTGATTTTAAAGGTTTTTATTTATTTTATTAACTATTTTAGTTACGTATTATAGTAACGTCTGAAGTTATCTTTTTTATTTATTTATTGTTATAACTTAAAAAAATCTTTTAGTAGAAGGATAGTTATGTATCGTTAAAGATTTTGTTAAACCTTTACACACGGTTTTATGTTCTGATATATGTTAGTCATCAATCTTTGTTAAGGATACAAACCTCGCGCATAACCTCGACCTGTTAAAGGAAGTATCAAGAATTTTTCGCCTGAAATATCCTTTTGTTTTCTAACACAATACAGACACTTTTATTTGCCTTTGGTACTGAAATTATTATTTATATTATTATATTAAATTCAGTTAAAGTAAAAATTAAACCACTTTTTTATATATTTTAATCAGACGTTTCGAAAGTTAAAACTTTATGCAGTTTGGTATTCCTTTCAAACTAATTGTCAAAATTTTAATATATTTTCAGACTATAAAAAAGGGATAGTAATCCACATAAAACATTTTAACTTAGCTTTAAAACAATTTTATTAATATAGAAACATATAGGTCGCAAAATAGTACAATAAAACCGTTAGTAAACAAAGATTCTTTAAAAAGATTTCCTGATTTCAGAATACACCAAGAATTTTCTTAAAAGAAATTGGTATTAAAATAAACGAAAATAGTGTACGAAAATGTAGTCTAAACTCGTGTGTTTTATGTAGAAAAACACTTTGTTATAAAACTCAACTAGATTATATGCCGTTGCGAACATGATATTGTGAGAGAAGTGAAGTAATTGCCTTCTAGTTTTATAAAACCATTGAAGATGTTAAGGAGGGCTGCGGCACAAAGACGTCTCACGATCGACTTAAACTAATGCTCGACTTTAAGAACCTTTTTGTTATAAAATCTTTAAAGCAAATATTAATTGTTATTTTTATGTGCTTGGACGAATTCCGTTACTCTTTCGTTTTTATTGCTTTTGTTTCATATATGCACATAGAACGCACTCGCAGGTTTTATTAGCGCCTCCCAAATATAATTAAAAACATAGAAATAAAGATCTTTTAATTACGAAAGTATAAGATTGTTTTAATCGCCCAATTCTAAACCTAATTGTTAACAGTTTAAAATTCCACGCTAACAACAACTAAAACTCCTCATAGCGTTTAACGTTAACTGCGTTTTCATGCAAATATAACAACGTTTTCGTACTATAATCTCTTAAACCACGGTGCGCTGAACACCGATAACCTACTTTCTAACCACCAAATAGGGTGTCATTTCCATTCGGTTTAAAATTATCAACAAACAAATTTTGAACTATTGTCGCATGATGTTTCTTGATTAAAGAAATGGAACCGTTCCCTAAACCTCATACACAATGGCTCCTAAAATACGTGTTGAAGTACCGTTTTTGTAATAATCACAACCCATCGCTTGCTACGATAACTTTCTTACAATGAAATTCTCGTTTCAAATTGAGAATGCTTTTTTGCCGCGCGTTGTGAGAATACGAGATGAAGTCGGCTTGCGAGGGGATATTGTGAGCTCTCGAGAAGGTTGTGGTAAGAAATTATTTAGTCCCTTTACAAATTACATCGCGGATTTTCATTTCACTGTATAATATCTCTTCTTATTTTTATAAAAATAGAATTCGCCCGAGTACAAGATAAACAAGAAAATCCTTTTTACGAAACGAATCGATCATTATCTGAGGCTTTCGTCGGTTTTATAATATTTATAAAGATAACTTCGATCTTCAAAACAGTGTAAAAATATATCCCAATATGTAATAAACATAAATAAAAACATGGCTATGAAAGATAAAAACAAAATGTGTCTTCCGCCTAAAGAACTTTCAACCGGCTAAGAAACAGAATCAAAAACCTAACCCGTCGTGACACAACTTGAATACAGATGCCCTTTTTTAACATTCTCAAGAAAGGACCATTATCGCTTCCTTCTCCCTTCGAAAGAGAAACCCGGAGTAAACAGAAGCAATCGTAGACTACAAGGGGAGCTCCTGACGTCATTTCTCACAATGAACTGTTTGGAGAGTCATTTGAGTGTTGAATTTGTCAATATTGGCCGGTTTTTGAGGGACTCTCGGTGAATGATTCTCTTAAATGGAGTCATTTGTATTGTGCTATGCGGTCGAATGCGGGGGTGCATGTAGGGAATGCGTACCTACATTGACCACTTTATTTGCGTTTGGGGAAGATTTTATTGTAACGTGCACGAAGTGAAAATTTAAATTGATCTTGTCACTGATTGGATTTTATTTGTGTAACAATCAATTGTGATATTTAAAATTATTTTTAATTACATAATGTAACCGAAGGACTTATTCGACCGACTCTTCTTTTTTGATAAAAACAAATCTCTATTAAATTACGAGCACATCTGCAGATAATGGCTCGTGGATGTCATATTTTATTATCATTATTGAATTTATCAAAGCTTGGACCCTTCTTTTGTTCTCGAAAGAAAAATGTCTGATTCTATTTTAACTTTCATTCTAACTTTTTAATCCATTTATAACGAATAATTTCTCTAATTTAAGGTCACGTAAAAAAAATCTTAATGATAATTCACAGCTACATCCATTTGGGGAATCAAGGACATAAAATAACTGACTTTAATTTAAATTATTTCAATTTCACTAATAGCAAAAATAAAACTACAATTACTTACAAAGTTGTGTTTGAATTGGTCTTTAGAGATATACTTGCCTGCACATGGCTGTTGTCTTGATGTGACAATTAACTTTCTCGCCAGTCGTAATTATCCTTGGTCCCTGTGCGTTGATATACTGTACTGACTGCAAAAAAATGAACATAATTATAATACTATCAATAAAAATTAATAAATTATAATCAAAAGAAGGCAGAATTTTTATGGATATTTATTGTCATAAACTAGTTTGTTTTTTTTTTGTAAAGTAGAAAAGTTAATGTATTATTTTTTATGCTAGTAACATTTTTACTGACGGTCCATGTCCCACCAACGAGACCCGACGTAGCCGCGTGACCAAGCGGCTCGGGTAGGAAGAGATCATTTTGCAAAATGCAATTAAACTTTAACTTCATCAAGGAAAATACCTTATTTTCTTTCTCTCAAATAATGGCCAGTGATATTGTTCTCCACCAATTCCGTCTCTATTGTTTCGTTGTACAATGAAAGGCGTATTGCACTGTTTGGGCAATTGTAGAGGGGTCCCGTCACAGTTTTTCCTTTAATTGGAGCACGTCACAAAATATTAAGTACCTCGCGGAGAACCCATTTACTTTTTATGGCATCATCGCGAGACGAATACAATCTTAGTTTTTCCATTATTTTTATTACTTTCTATTGTGTACATTTAATCACTCGATCTAAGAAGTAATAAACGTGAGTGAGTACAAGGGAAATAACACTTAAATAAAACTTTTGCTCGTTATTTAATTAATCGACTTATATGTTTAATAAAAAGCCTTGACCTGATTTTACTTGAGCTTAATATATTTCAAGGAGTAAAAGGAAATATTTGAGTTATCTTAAAACTATTATGCCAACAGGTGCAACGTGGATATGCGATGTTTAAGTTTGTAGTAGAAGCAGAAAACCTGAAGCTCTTACAGTATTGTAACTAATTTTTAAGTGAAGTAGTATTGTTATTTATATTAGTAAAATTGTATATTGAGTTTGTTATTATATTTATTTTTTAATTAAAATCACCAATAAAATATATAAGAGTTGAGGCCTTAAAGCAGACACCCGAAACGTGTGTTTTGGCAAAATGCCAATGTTCGAGCTAGAACAACCTCCTCAAGTGAGACTCCTAAAACGTACCTTATGTACTATCTATAACATAAAATTTCCTTTAACACGACATCTCCATTACAACCTTTTTACCATATTGCCGATTGCTATCTAGCTTGTCTCGGCGTAGAATTTATCGTTACCAATTCTACTCTATTGCAGTGCCGATAAGGTTTATATTAATTTGTTTTGAATTGAGATTTAGATTTTTAAAACATCGGGCTAGAAGTTCGTGATACATAGTGGAAGCATTAGTGATTACTGAAGTTACTGAAAATAATTGTGACGACTCTTAATTTTAAAGGCTCGTTTTTATTAGATTTATATATTTACATAAAATAAAACCAATTATTTAATAAAGTAAATCAGATGGGAAACCTCTTAGAGTATGTAGGCAAATAATAATAATAACATTGATTTTAAACACAGAAGCATGGCATAAAGCAAAGAGCAACCATAATAACCTTTTTTCTAGTGTATTTTGCTCGAATGCTTTTATTAATTTTATTTTGTTACAATTACCTACTCCAAAAAATAGGAAAGCACATTAATTTGAAGACGAAAAATTTAAGTTGTACCACGTGACCGAAGATTCTTTTGTACGGTTAACTCTTTGTGAAGTCAGGAAGTGTAATTAGAGCGACGGAAGTCGACTCACGCGACGCCCTCTGGCTGGAGGAAGCGTGAAAAACGCCCGTTCTCTGCCACCGGACACTACCATTGGGAACAATCTCAGACTTTAGATAGAAATGGTTAATGTTTTTTTCCATTGTAATTGCCGTGGAAACTTTTATTTCGTTTGACTTTAGCGAGCTGTTTACTTTAAATACTTTTATTTATGGTAAAAGTTGGACTAAACATTGATTTTTTATCATAATTTGTTTTTCTCCTGCAAACAAATTGATACCCGAAATCACATCAAATAACGGGTGCGACACCTGCCTCATCATATGCCGATATTTGCCGAGATGGGTACCGCCTTGGAGCTTATTTCTCTTATGCATAAGGCATCCAACTTTATTGCTATAGAATATTGGAACAGGCGAGCGTCAGCGACACATTTCGATTCAAAATGTTTTGTATTTCATTCTTAAATGTTCATGGATAATAAACTTTACTACTTGTAGGTAGGGTCGGGAATGATATGAAAGCTATTGTTGGTTGTGGGGTTGGACGTCGATTTGTGTGAGGTGCCTCGCTGGCAGGAGGCCAGATAGCACCGTTTGCAGACACAGCCGCGCCGGAGGTCTGCTATGAATGACATCTATTTACACCTAACCTTGCATTCTACTTAATTTATACATTTGAAAATACTTTATTTCTTTCAGTTATATTATATTATTTTTGATTACAAATACAACCAGCTAGAATTTTTCTGTTCATATGTTAACGTAAATGTCGCAGTCTTTTTCAAGAAATAATGTTAAGTAGAAAACAATCAATTTCTATTGATTCAATTTCTGGCCGAGACGGCTCGATCCCACTAGGCTGGCGGGCCGGTAGATAACAGGATTATGTCAGGCCCCTGTCAGATCTGTGCCCGCGCGCCGCACGGGGCCGGCGAGGGACTGCGCACAAAGTTGACATAGCTAAAGGACCATATACTTCATAATTATATTATTTCTTTTAGTTTTATTTAATCTCTAAATTTTATATTTCTTATAAATGTGTTTTTAATAATTTAAATCTTAACATGAAGTAAGCGTGAAATACCATTGAGATATATATATTTAGAAATATACCAAATGAATATTTTTATATTGTTCTAATAATGTTATGTACTTCCCTAATTTGAAATGTTTAATTGTCTCCAATCTGGTGTCCGCACTACTTTATGAGCAACATTAGTCACGTGCGCTGTGCATGGCATATTCATCTTGCACAGATTTTGTTTAAAATACGTTTTCTAATATATTTAACTCAATGTTAAACATATGTGGGATAAGAACATAAATGCTAATAAAAGAGCAATTAATTCGGAACTAATTGTGATGCATTTTTAATACTTTAATCTTCATAAATAAGTCACTATTGTCAAGAATAGCTTAAGTTAAAGCTGCGTTAGTTTATTAACACATTATCCTTCTTGGAAACTACTATGGACGATAATGCACTTAAAACGATAGTCCACTGCTTCTTGCATAAAATGCAATTTTAGTGCGCTTTATTATGCTAAGTTTAACAGTCTTATCGTGGATGCTTAGGTTGGAGATGCAGCGAGGGTACTATTATGTATATATTATACAATTACAAAAAATATTAGTGAATTTTGATATTAGGATCGATTCAATCGAATTGAAATAAACATCATCTGTTTTTCATCCTAATGAAAAATGTTAGTTTTGTGTTAATGTGTTTGTTTTCTGTTTTATATTTGTTTCTCAAAAACTAATGTTAAAATACTTAGGCGAAGAATACTCGTACACTTATGTGGCGTGATTTAAGTTTTTTTGAATAGCTTAACAAAATCGTTTTCAATTCAATTCTGTGAGTAGTCTTTCTAGTTTCGTGTTTGGCCCTGAATATAAGGTGCCACCGGCGATAAACTTTGAATCACTTTAATGCAGAGATTTTCTCTGTCGTTGCAAATATAGTAGCTCTTAAAGCGCCGCATTCGCCAGGATGACAGTTTTTATTCTACTTTAGTAGCATTTTGTGAATAGCATTTATTTAAAGTGGTCTAAATAAGTAGTCGTATGACTTTTATTCATTTATTTAACAATATTCTATTGAAATTAATAATTATTTTCTTTAATTAGTTTGTTTACGAAATATGAACGCAGGCGGAAATATGAGAAAATCCATACACGAACAAAATCTTTCACATTATTTTTATCCAGTATATTTAATGCCAACTACAGAAGACGCTAGGAACAAAATTATTACTCTACCAACGAACCAATATTATAAATATATAATACAAAATATTATAGGAGATTATTCGTGTACTTGGCCAAACTAATTATAACGACTTTATGCAGCTTGCTTACTAAAATAACTAAAACTAACGCAATAATAACTTATTATTAGGGGCCGGATTATATGCATTTGCATATTTGCATATGCAAATGCATATTTAAGCCATTTTCAGCGGTAATAGCATATTTTACTTAAGATCTGGTTATGATGCATATTATCGATACATTTTGAGGCAATCAAAGGTGTAGTAAATGACTTTGACAGTGCCGAGTCAATGGCAGTTGGTCAGTCCAAGAAAGCATTTAACAATTCATTAATAAAAAAAAATATAGCCATGATTTGCACACACTTTTCTTACATACCTGAAAGCATTAAAAAGCTTGAAACTCATGGTTTGACATTGACTGAAGCTATCCAAACAATGAGTAAAATCCGCCAAATGAACTCCACGTTGCCAAACTCAAAGAAAAGTTTAAAAACATTTTGAACAATAACCCAGGCTTTGAACGTTTGTGTCAAATTGATAGTTTCATTAATGGGACGGCAGAACTTTTGCCAGAAACTGTAAGTGCTAACATAGCACCAAAGTTCAAATTCTGCCCAGTTACCTCAGTGGATGTGGAGCGATCCTTTTCTACTTATAAATATATTTTTAATGATCAAAGACACAATCTTACCACTGAACATTTGGAACAATACTTGATTGTTTACGTTTACAAAAGCATTAAAAATTTGTAATGTGTGAAACATTGATTGTATGTGTGTAAAATTAATATTTTAATAATGCACAATTTGCGAAAAATGTATAGGTAATTTACTAATTGTATGCTGATTTTGAAATAAAAAATTGAAATGACTACTTTTCTTTTGCTGGCTTCCTAAAACTTATCATTTAATTTAGCATATTTTGCTTATTTTTATGCATATTTTACCTATTTTCATGCATATTTCAAGCATTTTTCATGCATATTTGCATGCATATAACAAGCTTTTTATGTTGCATATAATCCGGTCCCTACTTATTATTAGTATCGGTAAGTTACTTTAGTTATTTTTATAAATTTTATTAGAATTCTTTTATTTGTCGACCGATTCTATTCTAATATCCAATAAGTATTATTGTGTTCTACTTTGTTTACGAACTACGAACGAAAAACTTATAATAAAACAAATCAATCTCGTGTTGTATGTGTTAATTTTTAAAGAATGTCTTTTTATATAACCTATAGAATGCTTATATTATAGGCGCATTCAAACAAAAGTTATATTAAAGGTTAAAGCACGGATATTTTCGATTGCGAGCTCACGTCCATTTCAACAAACCCACGCTTGTTCTTATTATTCGTGTTGAACATGTATGTAGTAGCGATATAACTTATTTTTCTTGACTCGACACTGTTTTTGTGTACAAAAGAAAACAAGCCAGAAAAAAATACATCACTAAGCACAGGTCCCACATTCCTTGGAGCCAACCCGCAATAATGCAACGGTCATTTGTCAGGATAACCGAGCTGCCAGGAAAAAAGTAGACATAGAGAACAAATATTTTGCCAAACTTGTTTACGCAATGTGATGAAACATTCGGCGTGTATTGTGTTAGTATTATTTTGTTTTCATAAATACGATATTGAAATCGATTTTTAAACAATGCTGACAGTTTGTTTGAGTGCGCAGTAGGAGATTGGTGTCAACAAACATCATACATACTGCAGTCACTTGCCTTATTAAAAAAATACACATGTAATGTATACACCAACTTTTATTTATGTTCATTTAGATTAGTTCTAATACGATACTTCGAAAGTTCAAGAAACAGTTTTTTAAATAAAAATAACCACAATGGTAAGCCGTAGAAAGTAATTTTTGATATAAAATGGAATAATAATAAAAGTATACTAAATACAAACAAAAACTCACACATATAACGTAACAATAGTGAGATAAAGTATATCTTCCGTAGTACACAATTGTTTGCCTAACAAAGATTTCAATACAAAACTATAGAGTTGCGCGTAACGTGAAGTGAGCTGCAAGCGATGCATGGTATGGTACTTTAAAATTCCCCGAAAAACAGTCGGGAATTGTCCGTGAATTTAACTCTAGTGTTCAAAACTTGCTCTTAGCAGTATAGGGTGGAATTTAAATATCCTCTCACACCAGCAATGAACGCTTTTGCCTCGTTTAGGGAACAACAACTTCACCTCTGAAATGTATCTAAAACTGTGATACCTAATTTCATGGCCGTGTGAGCGAAAAGCGTGTACAGCGGGTAATAAACGTCTAATTGTTTTCGTTTAAATTTAAGTTTTGCCCTTAACAATATCTACAAAAATAGGTACAATTACATTGTCGTGAGTAGAGTTTTTATAATAAAAATAACGTGTACATACATATATATTCTTGAAATCCTTTGATATTATGATTATATACAGGTTTTACGTGAAAAAGCTATCGTTACTGGTAAAATCGTGGTAAAATATATTCATTTATATCCCGCGTGTAATGCTACTGCATAAAGCCTCCCCTGAAATTTTTCAGAGCAGCCAATTTTCTACAACGTGATGAGAATTTCAGTGAATTATCGCTAATGTGGTGCGTTGCCTGGCAACATGTGAGGCAAGAGCTCGCCTTCCGACACGCCTTATTTTTTGCTTGATTAAGTAAAAATTACGGTATATTCTAAAATTTGTTATTAAGATACGTTTTAATTGGCTTCTAATGAATTCGAGAGATAATTATATTAAGTGCTCGCTCCTTTATTAAATGTAGTGTTTCGAACTTAAGTATGCTTTATTATTATTCTATTTATAAGACAATTAATTTTACTAGGAGCCATAGATTAAGCAGCACTTGAAAAATACTGTTACATTATTATAATTAATTATTATGTAGTATTTTGTTTACTTACATATACAATATACATTGCTGCTTTTCGTTTATCTGGTAATTTAATTGGCCATAAGGGGGAATATAAAAATTGTTGGTCATATACAAATTTATCTAGATTTAGTCTTTATGGTAGGATCTAATTCTGAGTGTTTCAGACAGTTTTTTCTCTCGGGAAAATGAACATAGGCCTGTACAGACAGAAACGTATTCTTATGAGATTAGCCTACTTTTTTCTTACAATATTAGCCCGACGTTTCTTTCCGCAACACGCGTTCATCCTGACAAATGTGGCTCGTATTATTGCGCGCCTTATATTTGTTAGGTAATTTATTGCGGCTTTATTTGCTTTTGTCCGCGGAATGTGATGAACTTCCCCACTGTGTTGCGTTTTTCTTATTTCATGATTTATGTATTTGTCTTTATTTGTACGATTGTATGCTGTATTTGTCCTATTGAGTAAATCTTGGTAAATTAATTAAATAAAATATTAGCAACGCGTTTGTTGCGAAGAATGTTAATTTTGTTTTGTATGAAAAAGGGTTTGACACGCTCTTGATGTGTAGACGGCGTGTGATTTTAAGTGAATTAAGTTAAATTACACGAATGTTATTTAGATGAAGTCGTGATAATTCTGTTTGTGCGGCACACTGAGACGCACAGACATTATTTATTCAAACCGAGTGAGCGTGCGCGCGTGTTCTCAGCATCCACGACGACTTCTCCGCCAAGCGCACTCACAGGACTTTATATAGGTACTATACATACTCATATGATGTAGATAAATTTTTATATTTATGTTTTATCTTGTGTATCACTACTATTAATTTGTTGTGTATATTACATTAACTTTTCTGTATTTTGTTTCAGGTACATTTCCTGTTTAAAAAATAACTGGAACGAGACAAATAGTACACTATAAAAAAGAAAAAAGTTTTTATAGAGAACCAATAACAAAAAGAACAGTCTGACCCATTTCGTGTCAAATAGCCTCAAGGAAAAAATGCTTAAGTTATTTTTCTTTAATTATGAAGCGCCAGGTATAAGATACGCTTCAGAGATTATTAAATGTTATTTAATCATTTCTTCTTTTTTTTATAACTTTTAAAATTATAATTATTTTTAAACATTATGTTTTTATTACATATTCTTCAAAGTTATTTTATAGCGATAGTAAGCATTTTAGTTCATCAATCGCATACGTAAATGGAATAATAGTGTTTGACTATGTAGTCCTAATGATACTTAGAAGAATTTCTAACAATGTACGTCACTTGTGAATCGTCGTTTCATCGCCCTATTGTAATTTATGTTGGTAGGAACCCTGTCGTAAATTTTCTATCCGCTGAAACAACTACCGACCTGTCCGCACATTGGATCCTTAAATTTATGCTTATTGAATAATATATTACAGACTATTGCATACATTTGTGTGAGAAATGTTTCATAAGGAAATTAATAAGTATTTTCTTTGATTAACAAAATTTATGCCGATAATAAGTTAGTTGTTTTTTGAGACATATTTTACAATATTGAAACGAAATAACATGTAATTTATAAAATATAACCAATAAAAACATTCTACAATTTAATTTGAATATTGCATGCGATCAACAAACTCAATTTTCATAAAATTTTACTAACCTTACCTTAAGTATCGAATTTCAATACTCAAACGAAAGGTAAAATTTTATCGCATGACCTTGTTAGAGCGAGCGGGCATTTGTCGTGTACGCAAAGACGCATCTTGGATTCATCCCATAATTTACGTCGTATCCTAAGGGACCCTCTCATAAATCCACTGTAAGGATGAAACAACGTATACAGGCTTCTCACTAAACGAGTTATCCCGAAGCTATTTGAAAGTTTAATAACTAAACTTTAACTGCAACATGGAATTAGAAACGACATATTAGATACTTACGATTGTCTCCGTATTGTATGGTTAAGGTTCTCTTTGTAAATTGTTAAGATTTATTACAGTCCTTTGTTTTACGCGAAACAGATTTTAGTTTCGATTACGTAAATTTATTGGTTCATTTATAATGTCACGAACGCTATACACATGTTTTGGAGTTATTGAGAATTAGATATCTATGGTACAAGTAAACTTCAAATAAAATAATGTTTATTTGCAAATATTAAAATGATTGGGTGTGAATAATAAGTATAGAGAGGAGAACCTTGTACACAATTTGAAGAAGCCATAAATGAAGCAAGAAAATTAGGAAACATAAATTAAAGGAATTTCAGTGTTGTAATTAAAACTAAGAAGTCCGTCTTTAGTTGCATTTGTACAATTAATTTAGATGTAAGATAATATGCAATCGATCTATTGTAGATATTATGTATTGCTATTGTTATAATTGATAGGATGTAGATCTGACACCTGTTTCAAATGATTCAAAGGAAAACAAGCCTTTGCATCGACTAGAACATTCCATTAGCCTTCATCTCGATTGTCAGAGTTGCTTAAGCCCGAGGGCTCTGTTGGTTTAACGACTGCCATTGATAACAGCCGACACCGACATGCTTTTCGAAGCGTCGAGAGGCTTGAGATGAATACCAATAAACGATAAACGTCCATCACGCACCCCCATTGACCACAGAGAATGTTGCTTCTCTCTGTGATTAATTGTTCTGATTTTAACTGTTAAATTTCTATTTTCCATTTCAATTTCGCTGATGGGAATTGCATCCATGCTTAAATATTTATTTATATCTTCGTAGTTTTGCTGTCGATTATTCATATAATTTAATATCTACTTACGAGTAAATGCAGGTACAATAATTAAATACCTGTCGTTTCACCCTATTTGATCGTAAAGGCTCATGCGACTTAATTAAAGTTTTATGGGCCTATATATACTCATAATACTTCTTGTGTTCATCACGAATAATAGAGCAATAATTTTATGTTTCCTTCAACATATTATCTTTTACGCTCATTGTCGCTCTAACTACCAAATGTCAAAAGGGAATATTTTATTACATCTGTGACGTACATTATAAATTATCAGTCTTGTATTAAATTCTAAAACTTGTTTTATAATATCAATTTATTATTTACTAAAATAGGAGAACATAAACAGCATTTTTCAACCAAAAATTAATTTCAAAAATTTTATTTAAAAAAATGAATTGTTATAGTTAATATCGAACTTGATTTTTTTAAAACATCATTTTTAATATTAGCATTATATACAGCCTCAATTCTGACGCGAAATAGTAAGTAGTTAGGCATGTAGCCGCAGTCCTCTCGATGTTGAAGACTAAGGACTAAATATTAAAAAAAAATCATAATATCAAAAAATTTACTGATAGTCTCTTTAAATGTGGGTCCATGCATTGACATTATATAGGCATATATTTTAGTTATATTCCTTTTACTTCCAGCAGATCCAGATTTGTTTTGTTATGATTAAGTAGCTATTAAAGGAAAATGAGGTCAAAGTGACAAAAGCAAGAAAACTCATCAGGTTAAGCAATCAAATGTCGAATGACACTTCCTATAACGTGATATATATTTATTATTTGCTCTATAACCTATCTCAGTGGGCAATAAACAGTTATTGGTTAGTAGTTACGATTTTACTATCTAATACTATCTCTTGTAGGTAGGTGAGTACAATACCTTGAGTACTAGGGTTTCATTTCAAAGTTGTTACTTATTTGTAGAGTACCACACTCTTACCCTAACATCAGATAGAGTGTTATCACAAACTATTAAGCAAGATTCTTTTCATATATGTGTCAGATTTTTCCAAGAATTGGCGAGTAAAGGTGGACTCAGGCCGAAACTTTTAGAAAACAAAACGAAAGCTTGTAAAATAATAATTTTAACAGTATAATCCTGCGTAGGTTCCCTTCTACAGTTTCCGGTAATAGGTTACCAAAGTCATCACATTAACGAAGATTAATACTATCAAAGTTAATAACCTGCTCGCTTTAAATAGTTTTAGCTTAACTGTCTAAAGTTAACCTTAACTTGTATAAGGTTAGGGTTAGTTATCAAGGTTATATTATTAAGCAAAGTCTAATCCTTCATTTACTAAGTTGCGAAGATAGATTGCTGATATGCAAAATCTTACACGTAATCATATATAATATAGGTTGATAGTGGTTCCCGGGGAAGGTAGCACAATAAAGAGTAAAGTGATGTAGTCGTGTTTTGAGATCATCTTGGAAGTAATCAAGTATATCGAGAGGAGTGTGTGTCAACTTGGAGAGTGAACTCGTGGCGTTACATAGTTTTAGATCGCACTCAAAATATATACAAAATAGTTGTCATTTATAAGTTGTTTAATCTTTAACAATATATCTTTCTTATATATATTATTATCCTATATAGCAATAATTTGAAAAGCTGAACAATTTTGCTCTCAAATTTATCAGGCAAGAATGAATATAATTATCTAAATCGCCCCACAACCGGAGACATGGATTATAGCCCCTGACCCACTGGCCCTTACTTCCTGGGGCATTTCATTGCGTATAGAATTGTTATGAAAATAATGAACGTATCAGAGTATCACAGTACAGTAATCTTTTTAGATTCAACGAACCGAACTTATTTGTTTGGACAAAAATGTTTTGTGAGATAGAAAATAAAGACATGTAAAAATAGATTGTTATTGTTCTAATTTTTCTTCTAATAAGAATTAATTAATACAATAATGAATACAGTGCACATTAAAATATCAACATAAAACAATAAATAACTATTGAAAACGAGGACGTCGCGGTGACATAATGGTAGAGCTTGCATTAGGGAAATGATGGACTTGAACTATAGCAAGGTTTGGAAGCAATGCGTCTAAGAATCATGGAACGTAACGACTGTCTATGTTTATTCGTGTTTATTTATTTTATTTAATTAAAGATACCAATGGAATACAGTTGAACGAAACCAAGACACAGTAACACCACGCATGGCTGAAACAAAATATTAAAAATTTAAATGCATCTATCAATCTTGTGAAACTAAAGGAAAAAAATCCTCAAACTTAAATCGAATTGTCAAGTATAGTTCAAGAATTATAAATTCGTAAAGTTGTAATGTTCGTGGGTAGCTATTAAGCTGACAAATTCCTATTTCCTGGCAAATAAAGCGAGATGGCCACACAGCGAATTGTAACCGATGTTGTAACTCGTACTATCAATCTTGTCAACTTATTTCGTTACAATCTCGACATCTAAAGCTGCGTTATTCCTCATTGCATTCTTCTTTCATTTGCTTCTTATCTAAGTTATTTTTACCACCGTCTATTGTTTGTTTGTTGAACATTGTTTTCCTTTAACTCAAATACAACTTTAGTTTTACTTCTTTACTTCATTTTTGTTCTGTCGTACATTTGCAATTTAACACATTTCAAACCTAAATTCTTTTATTATTATAACGTGTATGTACGCACGGCAACTTTGATGTTTACCAGGCCTAATCATAAACAAATACTATATGTATGTATACATCAGTTTTATTATAGATTCTGTATGAGAATGTATCCAAATCCATTAAAAGTAAATTATAATAATTAATTGTAAGTTGACCATATAATCCTCAAACTTTCCACTAATTTAGATCCGCAGTCTAGCTGAAAATGGAATCGGCCCTTAAAATTGAAGGGGAATTCAAAAATTTTGTTGATGTGCTCATTCTCTACATTTAGTCAGTTGGTATTATTTATCTTGTAGGATGGCAATGGCGGTAATGTAATTATGTACGTTCTTATAACATTGTCGACAACAAAATTCTTTTGTGCATATTTTAAAAAGTATTAAAACATTTTTTAATTAAAACTGGAATATAAAACACACGAATCCTTTATGTCTCAATTAACGCTTTTTATTAAAGTACTCGTACATGATGGATCGAATACCCGCGGGTGAAGAATGAAGGAAGTCGCCGACGGCCGCCATTGTGTCGGCCTCTTTGTTCTCACGGAAATCAAACATGGCGCCGGCATTGTTACACACTCCCCAAAACTGTGCCGCTTTCAATGATGAACTACTATTTCGGTTAGTCTTTGTGAATTGCCAAATGTTTTATGTACCTAATTACGCGTAATTTTCATGTATAGGAAATTGTTCATAGGACATCTAAAAAAATATTCAAGATTAATCAAACTATTGTTAAAATAAAGATAATCTTTTAAAAACAGCGATTTCAAAAATCCCAATAAAAAGAAAGTTAGGTAAATAAAAATTATGAAGTTTAAAGCGAAGAACTTTAAAAAATGAGAAAAATATATGTTAATTAAAGATTGAATCTCTGGAGGGCTTTGAAGCGAGTTTTGTAAGTGTTGTTACGTTGATTGCAATGGATTCTTCGCCCCCGAGAAACCGTATAGAATAACTATTATCATCAGAACAAATGCTCATGAGACCCAAGAATCTCAGCGGAGAGCTCACAAACAGCTTCTCTTACTCATTTACAGCGCTATACTAATTCGGATACGCAATTTTTCGCCCGTTACCCCTCCCCGTACCCTCCACTGTTTACGGGCGCGCCGACGAACGTGATTCGAAAACAAATAGGTACATTGGTAGAATACTGTATTTGTTCTCGCTAACTTGAGCGTTGTTCCGCCCGACTGAGATGGACAATGTTATTCGAAGAATCGAGTTAGAATATAATAAATTTCTTGGGATTCTTTTTTCGTTTTCCTAATTTCCTAGAGAGATAACGTTCTTTTTAGGAACCAAAAAGAGTCCCTATCTCTTATGGCAATATCATTACTGCGAAACTTGACGTGAAGTACAACAGAGAAACGAGGTAGAGTTCTTTTTGCTATTTTGTTCCCATTTTTATGATAATTGCGACTGCGTAGTTGTAATGTTAAACTTTTCAAATTGTAAGAATATTCACAAAGCTTTAGTTTCAGCCGCGCAAACATTACCTACCATTTGAGGCAGTTGGAATAATCAACAAATTAATTCAGTTAACGTTCCGAAACCCTAAGTGTACGTTTTCTCAAGAACACCCCCTTACTGTAACGCAATTACTATGGGTGCTTTGTTGGTGAGCCATGTTAGTCTCTTGAAATTTCTTATGTAGTTTATTGTATAGGATTCTCGATAGGTTATTTAAATGTAGTAAATTAATTTAAATGTAGTTGTTCGCGTCTTTTTATATGTAAATAGGATAGAAAGTAAAACTCCTAAGAGCATACATTTTTCAAAGAAGTATAATTTAGTTTTATATTCCTTCATGGTTACGCCCCTATACATTAATTTAAGTGCAGTAAAAACAACTATTACTTCACTACGTAAACAAGGGTTGGTTGAAGAAATTACCTACAAATATATGAATGTTGGTTCGTATTTTTTTTTTCTTACTATTTCCCTATAAAAGTAGATGTGTTTTGTTATTTAACGTTGTTTAATAATTATTTAATGAAGCTGAGGAATTCGTTTTATGTTTACTTTAAGCTTTAATAATAAAAACAATATGTTGATATGTAACATGATATAGGGCGAAAATAAATTACAAAATCCTATATAAATAATTTGATACAAATATTGTACAAGGGTTTTATACAATATTTTAATCGAGCTCTTTGGCGCAGTAGTTATAACGACAGTCTGTAACTCAATGTCCTGGTTCGGTTCCCGGTTGAACTAAATTTTTATTATAAATGTAGGTATATATATACCTACAATACCTACATATATATATATTATAAATGATTTTATGTTACATTACAATGTATTATTCGGTATAGTTAGTAGGTACAATAATACCTATTTTGACAAATAGATTTCGCACAAATAAATTAAATCATGAAAAGAAGTTAACGAAAGAAAATTATTGTACGAAAGCGAGTGGCAGTGCCCAGACGTTGACCACTAGGAAGATCTCGACCAATCGTTAGATGCTTGTAGATAGCAAAGTTGCTGGCGTTTTATGATCTCTGTCTACCTCGAAGGCATAGGGGCAAGAGCTTATAATAAATTACGGTAGAAGACAGGTAACTGTTGCCTTTAGGTTTGCAAGACCCTGCAAGAGAGGGGCCAAGTAAAATAATGAGTAAACAATATCAACGTCAAGGGGTCGCATTCTTATTCTATTGATTGGTTGTAACTCAGTGCTCTTTGGCCATTTCTCTACGACCCTAGTGTTACACATAATTGAAACAGTTAATCTTGCACATGTCCGACTGACTACATTTATTTTGTATGAATTCTGAAATGTTTCTAAAATAATATATACAAAAAACTTTTTTTAATTAAAGATGCCTTAAAACCAAGATGAAAACTGAAATGATTGGATAATTTGTTTTGCTTCATTTATTTAATTCTTCGGTGTTATTGTTATTTTAAAGGCGGAAGAGTTTTACGTTTAAATAACTATTATTAAATGTAAGCTTATTCTTAATTATGTTCACTGAACTATTTCCCAATAAATATGTTTTATATAAGTTTGGCAAAGCTAGTAATTTTAACCCCATCTATATTTGTTAAATATGAAATCGCTGAGGAAAAACTAACAAGATATGCCTGAGCGTTTCGTTTAAAATTGTACTCTTTATTATATAATAAGCGGCTATATCTATGTGTTTTTCTAGATCCTAAAAATATATCAACTATATCTATAAAAATAAATACAAAGATAATTACGTAGTAAAACTCTACCTGGAACTCTAATAAACCGCAAGGCACTCAAAACTGACGTCGTTTAATAACTTCTAACCAAATAAACGCGTTCATACGTTAACGAGCAATCAGTCCTCAAGAAACTTTCCAAAAATCCACTACTTAGGTTTTGAAGATATGTACATACTTATTTTGGTAGCACTAATTGAATCGTACTGTCTTATTTTTCTTATGTATATACTCAAGGTTAAAAATTGCTTTACTTTGATAAATTAAGATGCTATGTATGTATGCCAAAATCTGAACGAAAGCCAATACATGCCGCAGATGTCGTGTGACTACTTTTCATAGAGCAATACATAAACCAGACGGATAACCCTATTAGCTGGTAAATATTTAAATTTATATATAAAAAATAATTTAAAATAAATCATTGTAACGTAAGACTTTTGTTTATGATACCTATAATTTATTTTATTTAATTGTTTTAGATTATTAATCTGCAACAATTAAAGCATATAGTTATAACAAAATCGCCCTACGAAAGTTTGAAATCGGTTGTGCACGATTCTCACTCATATTTCAGAAGCATATGATAGAAACCAGAACTCATAGTGATTATAATAGAGTCTGTCATGCTTTATCCAATACACGAAAGTAAATTTTAAATATAGATTATCTGTCAAACTATAATCCTAACATGTTTAAAAATAAAATTTATGATGGCGGCTGGATTTTTTTGTATATTATAATTTTTGTAGGTATTACATTACATTAATTATTTGAAGTTTATTATAAGTATTATGAAAAGTTTAACATGTACTTATTTACAAATTACACTACAAACGCGTTTTGTAACATGAAATAAACTAATTTTAATTAAAACTTTTTGTTTGTACAAGAACCGGTTTTTTCCACTGAAAGTTTTTTTTTTGTTTTTGTTTTAAAAACTTGTTATTTTTTATGTAGCTCAGTAAATGTTTATCTCTGTTTCAGGTATGTTCCAGAGTCCTTTATATAATGTAATTTTTTTATAATGCGTCATTTAATTCAGATTAGGAATATTATCTTTTTAAATTTCTTTTTAAAGTTCATAACTGTAATGACTTCTTTTGATAAGTTTCATTAACTTAGTTGACAATAACTAATTATTCGCCCTTGATAAACTAGTTGATACACCGTACACTGGGACTAAATGGGTAAGTCTTTCCTCGACTTCGGGTCTTATGACCAATGTACATGAATAAATATTCACAATAATAATAAAAATACAAATAAGTAACGATAAAAAAACGTTTAAAAAAACAAGAGTTTAAGAGTGCTTTAAACAAAAATAAAAAAAGAAGATTTAACACGACCATTGAAGGTAGAAAATAGTTGAGAGTTCGCTAGCAAATGCCATTACTTCAGACTTTTTTGTGGTCGAAGGAAATCGTTTGAATTAACTTGTTTACTCGGAAAATTGTTCACCAGACGATAGCTTAGCATTGACTTTAATATCTCGTATCTACATTACTACTTACATATCCACAGTCACCTTTTTTATTATTCTTTACTTGGTTTTTGTTTATAGTGTACAATCAAACATCAAGTGTGACGTCTTATAAAAATTTCTTTATTGGTTTGCATTGTTTTATTAATAGCAATAATAATCATCTTAAACTTAACAAACTTATTCCAATTGACTTCTCTTTTTAAATGATTTCGACCAATGTCGTGCTGCTCGCTTTCTACTCTTCACTCGTATGCGACCGCGACCGTTGTGCAATAGGGAGATCAGACACATGTAACTGATGTATTGTAAATTTAATTTATATATTTATTTTCAATGAATAGCATTGATCTAAATCTATCCTATGTATTCCTTAGAATTATATCAAAATAGATAATTAAGCTATGTATAGTCCTCGATTATGGTTATTTCACCACATAATAACCGAACGTCACAACAATACGTCATATAGGCTAATTACATAATTATAGTTTTGACATCGATGACAATAACTTAATCAAAATGCGAGTTAAGCTTGTGACGTATTCGTATACGTACGATGACATTTTTATTGCATGCAATTGACAGATGCATCCAATGGTGCGCGTGTTAGTAAAAAATATATACGGATCAATAGTTTAGGATAAACGTTGCCATGTATATCAGTACAACTTATAATACCCATATGCAAATAAATAAAAACACTTTTTTTTTATAATATCATAGCCAAAGAAATATTCGAAAATCGTTCCAGGATTTTCGCATAACAATTGGCATATGAATATAATAATTTGCAAACTACATATATATAACGTAATTTTATATTTAAAACAACTGATGATAATAAAAATTTGAATTAACAAAATAAAAATTATTTCGAATACTAAAGAGTGGCTAAGGTTCGCATAAGGCAAAATGATTACAGATGTTTTATTCCTAAAAGCGTAGCCTAATTAATTCCAATGATGAAGTTGTTAAATTACTTAACGTATAACTCGCTCAGTTAATTTAGCTACTTAAAACTCGATTTCTTTGAAAACCGACTGATTTATAAACATTAAAGTTATTGGCGGCGCGGTGGTCGCCTTCTCAAAGGGTATTTAATTAAAGTTTTAAAACCAAATATATTATTTAATATACTTCAATTCAAACGGTTAGTAAATTTGATGTGTTTTAACGTTGAAAGCCAGGCCACATAAGCGCGGGTCGTTCGTGACATTGCGTAAGCGTAATTTGTAATTACAATATTAATACGTCACACATTGTTCTGGTATGTGTGATCTGCCATTAGGTGTACTTAATATTAAAACTATTTTTATTAAAATTTAACTAAGAAAACTAGGCTAAAGGATATAAAGTAATATGCAGAGTACTTAAGCGTTGAGAACCACAAACATAACAATAATTAATAAATAAATATTCTACGGAATAAATTCATTCAAACTTTAAGCAAATTACGTGTGTGTAATGTTGCCCCCGTTGTTCCTGTCACACATGAGGATAGAGAGAGATAAAGTAATATGTACTTCAGCTTAAATAAATTCGAAATGAAAGCAGATGCAAATAGATAATCTTTTCCAATGATTATTACACTATTAATTTCACATTAGTGATTAAAATAACATTAGTATTATATTCAAATAATTAATATACCTAATACTATTAAATCTCGCCATTTTATTTACATACGTTCATGATGTGCCGTGGAATCATATTCCGATTTGCATTGTTCGTAGCGTTCTTTCAATGCATTTATATGGTAAGTCACCATTTATTTTAATATTATTAAAATAGTAATAATAAATAAAATTTTAGGTGATATATTTAATGCCAGAAAGACCTAAAATAGATTATGTGAATCATAAATATTTTGAATACGTCAATTGGACTTCTCGCCGCTTTGGTCGTAACAGCCTCTATTATGTTAATATGGACGCCAGGCCTATTGTTGCGATGGGAAATAATGTTACTGTAAGATTCTTTGTTATATTTAATAATTCTTGATCACTATAAATATAGACATATAATCACATATTTCTATATATTCCATACATTCTCAAATAATACGGTTTGTAACAATCGTGACTCTTGATAGAACATAATAAAAATAATAACGACTTATTGTTACAGATTCATGTATATTTTTTTGAATTACTAAGTAATAGATATCGTCCAAGTTTTGTAGAATTTCATATAAAAGGTTGCAATTTTATTAAACATGAATTGTTCCGTCCGATGTTAAAAATGGGAGGAATGGGTCTTCAATGTCCTGTTTTAGCGGTTTGTATATATTATAATGTACACCTTAAGCACCAACAAGAAATGTCTGCTTGCAGCAGTCGCCTCTGCTAAGTCGGCTTAAGACGAGATATTTGTCTGCAGAGGTTGACAGAGCATACTCTTTTCATAATATTCTAGTTAATTCCAAGGTAATAGTATATAGTCATTGGAAAGGAGTTTATTATTATTTAATTATTTGCCACAGGGTGACTACCATCTACATAACATGACTGTGCCGCCTAACTTAATACCACCGAATGTGCCATTCTCAAAAGGACGTATTTACTTAAACTGCACTATGAATACTGAACTATTGTTCGAAGGTCACATAGACTTTTCCCTTAAAGATATTAAGGGGAAAGTCTGAAAACCAAAATGGTAATTAAATAAATATTGTTAAATAAAAACTATTATATTTAAATAAATATTAAATTGAAATAAATAAAGTTATTGATTATTTTTGACGGCCACAAGCTGCCATTTCCAATTTGCATTTTTATATCAAAGTATCGATAACTGGTTTCGATAAAAGTTGCGAACAAAATTTCTTATTATTCGACTGTCTTTTTAGAATAAATCGAAATACGATCACGCGTGGAGTGACGAGAGTGATTTATATTCAGAGGCAATTTGGCTGTGAGCCGTTTTTATAGCGGTTCGGTCGCTTCCACGCAGCTGTGCCAAACGCATACCTCGATATATCTTTAGTTATATGAACCTATCGTTTTCTTTAGTCTCCGATTTTCTAGCGCTTTTTCGCTGACATAACTTATACCAACACAATACACTTTCTCACAATAAAGTTTTAAAGTTTACTATGGAGTAAAAGTTATATGTTCAAACGAAGCAACAGTAGTCGAATTTTGGAACATTTTAAATAGAAAGTGTAAGAATTTTTAAGTTTAACTATTAATGAATGCAGTAATAAAATTGTGTATTTCTTTTTTAACTTTATTGCTTTTGTTCTTGAATGCGGATTAATTGTATTTTTGCATACGTTTTGCCGCATTGGCTTAAAACCTTCGCTTCGCTGCATGTCCAGCTAATTAGTTTGCGGCATATGAACTCGTTAATTTGAGTTGCCGTTTAATTACCGATGCATTAACGCCTCCATATTTTAGTTTTATGTAGCAAATATGTACTTGTCATTCCTATCATTTATATTTATCATACTAATTAGTGGCAAATCTATTATAATGATATCAATGTTATAATACAAAATGTTGATAGGATATTCAAACAAATTTGCCTGACGGTTGGTTTACAGATACAGTAAGCTCTTGATAACTGTATCCTGGATTTAGTGTACCATTATTGACTATAAGAAACATAAATCTAGAGTACATTTGCAACCCGACTAATTATTTACCCTTTAATATAGATGGTGCTGATACCACAAATTGTGATGTTTTTAATAACATCTAATTTGCATTACATTTTAGAAGTAAAATTAAATCACAAAATAATTTAATTTTGGCTGAATTTGATGACTGTATTTTTTATTTGATTTGATTGTTATTTTCATTTAATTAATGAAAATCATATTATTATTTTTTGCTTTAATTGTAAATAGTTTTGTAAAGTTAGTGCATGCTTCACTATGCATAGGTCCTGCAATCTGATTGTTATAATTCTTAGTACGATGTTAATTCCTAGTCTAGTTGTAGAGCCCTGTTTGTGGACCCAATAAATAAATAAATAAACACAATATTGTTCAAACAATACCATAATTGTATAGTGAATTTTTGGTATTTCACAAATCGACTGCTATATTAAATTTAATTCCTGAAACGTATAAAAGCTTAATAATGCACGCATGTAGTAAACACCAAGGGTCACATAATAATTACTTACGTAAACCCAATGAGGACTACACATAATCCTTTATTTAAGTGTAATCCGACTATGTTTGAAGCGAAGGGGGTTCATTTTTCGCGCAATTAACCTCCAAGCACAACACCCCTTTACCTCCCAGTTTCCAGGCCAATGCGTCAGTAGAGACCCTTCTGTTTACTAGGCATTACGAAATGCTCTATAACATGGAGATTATTTAAATCACTTGTTAGTACTGTCTTAGGCGTCACTAGGTAACACTTTTTTAAAATATAATTTACTTCTATATTATGTCATTGGGAACGTAAGACGTGCGAACAAGACTCAAATCAGAAACTTGCTCTGTCAATTTTCATACTAGATGTGATTTGCGTTCAATTAATCAAGGTTCACAGACAGCACTCGATGCGAATGACATATATTATTTTTATTATGTATAAAATATCATATAGGTACATAATATTGCTCAATGGCGACTTCTTCCAACCTTCTACCGACCAAATTGAATAACAGCACACTGGTAAAGATACAGTAAATGTTTAGTTGTGATTTACAAACATGTTTATGGTATTCTAGTTTTAAATTGGATAATTTCATTACGGAAAGTAAAATATTTATAAGAGTTGTTAAGCTGAAAACGTTTTAGGACTGCTTTTTTGTAATGTTTGAAGGTATTCATTCGAATATTGAAATGTTATAGACAATATATTATTGTAATAAATAATATAAATACGTTTGCAATTAATTGTTATACTTCAATGTGAATATATTTCTTTTATTATTTAATATAATACTTGACATAAATAATTTGTTGATAATTTCATTAATGAATAGGTAGGTTTATAAATTTTTTATTTTGTCGCATTATAAGCTATGCTTTGTAAATTCAACCAAAAAGCTTTAGTCCATTGACAAACATACTAAAAGTTGAATAAGGATTTATTGCTTTTATGAAAACGACGGCCATTCATAAAAATAATACATTCACCACTGGCTATTCAGAAAATGGCAAATGAATATTCACTTTATTTTATTCAGATAAACACCACAATTTAGGGACAATAAAAGTGTATTTTTTTTATTATTATTACAAGTGAACAATTCTATCTACGAGGTGCCATTGTACTGTGCGGAAAGCGATAATGAGGCCCTGTATTTTTCTTAACCCCTTCGTTGCCGCCCCATTTGCATTGTGCCGTTGAACTAAGTACAAAAATAAAAGTCTTCCCAACAGGATTCATGAAAATGCGAACAATAGGAAGGAAAATAAAAGAAAGCACATCCTTAATAAAAAAGACTAACTTTAAAACATATTTTATTTTACAATTATTATCTTTTAAAACAAAACATTTAATTTATACAGTCTTAATGAACTAACAAATTTTGCAATTATAATTATGATAATAAAATGACTATGAATTTTAGTCCAGAATAACTTCTAATTAAATCATAGATCATGGTTTTTATAGTAATAACTTTTTACATTTTCTTGAGTTAAGATTTTCGCCGTAAACAATAGAAATAGAAGACTCGTCGACATTAAGCCTATAAACAATTTCGTCATATTAGAGAGCGTAAAATGACAAGTCGGAATGGCTTCAGGAAGTCAATAATGAGCGTTAATGAATTCGCTTACACTTTGCTAATTGAGCGACACTCGCAATTAAATGGAATACAAACGCTTAATAACCTCGTATCTCAGCACAACGTAATGATGTCGCATATATAACCTACATACTGTATATGTATCTATTTATCATTTTATGCCAACCTTTCATTGAAAACGTTTTCATATTATTACCAAATTTATGCCACACATCTATCTATACATATGACGATAATTAAAATTACACTCTTCTTTTAAACAAAAAAATATACAAAACTTGGCATCTCAAGGTCAAATGTATCTGTTTCTCAATTCCTTGTGCAAGATATGCGTTGTCTACTATAGTCTACATATACGATCAAAAAAAAGAGATTCCCGAACAGACGCGCTTTATGCCCCATAAAAAATTTATAGCGGTCTCTACATCGAGCACAAATTGAATATCAAATCAGCGCGATGAAGTTTTAGGCTAAATTTAATGAAGTGTGTGGACGTGTTGAGGTACTTTAGAATCTGTTCAGACGTTTCTTCACATTTTTGTTATATTTCAAATGTACTTATGTATTCAAATAAAAAGCAACTCGATTATTGTTATTTGTTCACCTTCTCTTGTTTTATAATAACAAAATTATTTAATAAAAATTAAAATTACTAAACAACTTTATGAAGTTAATAAATTCAACTTACAAATGTTAAGAAACAAATAATAACTGTACAACAAAGTTGAGAAATACAAGTTCATAGGAAATTGAGAAAAAAATGAAATTCAAACTTAGCCGTGGCTTACCTCGCGCAAGTAAACTTAGAGTAAGCGAGCGAAGAAGATAAAAAATAACTTTCACTGTAACAAATTTAATGAAACTTCATATCTGTGAAGGGAATATTTCAAGATGTTAGCGTTTTCGTAGTTAATGTAGCGTAGTAAGATAAACGGCGTGATTATTGCCACAAGATCGCGAGATACGCTTATTATTTATGAGGTTTTAACCCTTCAAAAAATGGGCGAAAATTTTTCTGCAATGATTTTTTTATATGGAACAATATATTTAATATAAAATGATTGTAATCTTAAAACCTTCTCTCATAATTCTTTCACACTTTAGATTACAGACGTCAGTAATTTCTGACCCTTCAACATAGCGGTTGTTAGCTGTTGCCAATAAATATGTGACGATAAAAAAGAGTTTTGCCTGAACAGTGACTGAAAGCCACATATTTATGATTCAGAGTTTTCCGAAAGTTTCTTGTGGAAACACAAAATGGCGCCTTGTTTTGCTCAACCATAAATATTTCTAGAGTAATAAATATAAAGAATTCTTTATAAGAAAAGATGTTTATTATCTCATGTATCATTATTATTTATTTATTTCTTCAAATAAATATGGAAGATATTACTAGTAAATATCTTAATAAATAATTAAATATTTGTTTGGAAAAATTAAAATCTCTTTATATAATACAAACTAAATTTCATGAGTACTCGACTATTTTGTGTAACAGATAAATTATATGAACTTGATAAATACTTACTATTGATTACGTCAAGCGTATCATGTGCAAGTCAAATAAAAAAAGGAAAAGAATCTAGGAATAAAGTATGACTTCGGTTTACACATTAACCTTTAAAACTAAAGACTAGCATAGGAGGAGCTTTAGTGCAATTCTAATAATATGAAATTATCATTATTTTCCTCTAGCTTCGTTCTGCATCGCTTCTACGCTCGCTTGAACGTTATCTAAAGCCTTCACGCTTCTAGAGTGCGCGCTTTCCTTATAGTTGCTTTTTGTCTAGTGTTTATATTGTCTAGATAACATTCTAAGGTGTTCTTACTTATTTACTTTTACGATTAATTCTTTTTCAAAACATTTTACTGAACATTTATATAATTAAATAAACGCATATATAAATGTTCCATACTATTTTATAATAATTTATAAAATATAACATTTAGTCCACGAGGCAACAGTGCCTAATAGCCAGTGTTCATAGCATGAACTTACATAGTGCTCTTGCGAGATGCCTACATCCCTGCGGCGACGACACTCGCACTTTTGTGTTCTGACAACGATACTTGACCCACATCCGCTATACGTGTCTCCAGAAGCAGTCAAGGCACACAGGAAAACCGCTCTCCCTCCCACGTGCACACTACAGCTTTGCCACGCCAATCCATACCCACACACCCTCAACACACAGATCATGCTCCCTTGTACGATGATTTAACTCAAAGGCCTCTCTCTCCCCACGCAATTTAACACTTTGTTTTTCCTTCAAACACAGCAGAATATTCAATGTCGACGGAAAATGAGGTGAAAAGCACTGTGAAACGTTTTGCAACTTCAACCCTTTTATTATAAGAATCAGATTTCAATGGCGGGGCGGTGAGGTGTAATGAATTTTTTATCCATTTTCAGCCGGCACTAGCGCAATAATACGTGTAATCTAAGCTTCATCCTCTACTCGATTTGTTTATTTATAAACAGAATATTTTAATATCTCACTGAATCGTAGATACGAGACGAACGTTGAAATTTTTTTACGTCCAAACAGGCTAATTTTCTTAAATATTTACAAACAGTTGTTTTTAATCAGGTTTGTTTAGCTGTCAGCGACCGAAAACTTTCTTACCGACTGTCATAAAATAGACCAAGTTATTAGTTTATACATATGCCGGAGAATGAAAGTGATATCAAATTAAAATCTAGTGAAAGGACGAGAAATTAATCGAGAGTTGTTGTGCGTTGATTTTGTTAACTTCAGTAACTTTTAATTGGTTTATTAATTCTCTTTTGCTGATCGTTATGTATAAAGCGTGAACTTTTTCAATCATCGTGGGATGAAAGTGAATTCGGCAGAGGTTTGTTTGCTAAATATTTTTCAGTTACGGTTGGACAATTCGTACTTGGCTACAAATTTATCGAGTTTTAGGAATCGTAAAAATTATTCTGCATAAATTTAAATATTTACTTTAAAACAAAAACACATCAATTGAACTTTGTTATTTTCACTGAACCCTTTTCACGTTCCTTCGTCCCACGTGTAGCAGATTTATCAGAAAACTTTCCTTAGTGGTCGGGTCAAACTATTGTAGACTTCTCATGTGTTGTAAATTAAACCGTAATTAGTTAGAGGGCAGGTGTAGTCGGTGATTTATGCCCGTTTTTACGAAAAGTGGCCATAACGTTAATGTTATCGAGCACGCGACTCTATGTTTTATAATACATTTTGTGTCTTAACATATTTACTCGAAGTAAAATTTTAAAACATGAATTTGACAGGACCAAAAATTTTACTTAAATAATAATTATGAAAATAAATACCTTTACGAATTAGCTTTATGCATACATATTAATGAGCCAAATAAGACCCCCAATTTCTCTAACATGAACAACATCTATTGAAACGAGCATAATACAACCCTCTGAGGCCATTCAATACTGTTTGGAGTCGTAATTTGGTTAAACGTCATCGAGTCATTAACCCTAGCCCCTGATTGCTATTACGAGTATCCTGAATGTACTTTTCAGCAAATTAATTCATCAATTGTCTTTGTATACCATGTGTTTTATAGTTAACAACAGAATAAACAAATATTACGCTCACATTTAAACGTTATTTCAATTATAAATTATTTACTAGCAATTTAAATTATACCTTGTCAACCTAAACGATGTGAATTCGTCTTATTAAACCCCTGCTACAGCAGAAATATACTCTTTAACATTGGACACAGTAACAGCCACATGAACTACTTATATGAAAAAATACAGGTTACCTAATTTTACTACAGCTTAAATACCTACAGCCGAAAATTTAGGACTAGAATAATAAAAAATATAAACAAATGTTAAATTGTTTTTTAATCTATTATAATAATAATAAGGCACGTATACGAATACAATGTTTATTAAGAGATGCCATCTCCGGGCAAGCCATGAATATTCAGCCGCGCCAACGCGACGTACGCGCCTTCCCCTCATGTATGTGCCATAATATATTTTTTATTTATTTTCATTTCGCATAAATTACAAATGCATGACCGCACACATTTATTTTGTATACACTAAAACATTAACTAACATTACCTGCATTTGTGAGTTATTTTTTAAATATTCGTTCGTTTTAAATAAATAATTAAATTGATAATTGGTTTTGTTGGCGCGAATAAATTGCATATTTATCGAATTATAACACACGCAAAGACAGATTAAAACAGACCAAAAATAAATTTCAACGCTTTAAGCTATTGATCTTTTTCAATTATTTTATTCCTAGTTTATCAAGCATATTATAAGAATTGAAAATAAACTTTCAACATAAAGACTAACCTAATATATTTTCATAATTTCCGCAATTTATTCTTTAAACTATCAAAATAGCTCCATTCCCAAGGTTGTAGCGCAAATACACAAAAAAAAAATATCTCCTTATTTCATTGTTTTACACAGTTCTTAATAGTACTTACTATGTAAAAGTACAACGTTGAAAAAGTCCTTATTATTTAAGAGTATTGCAGCTTACACAAAACAAAAGAAAACTGTAACATAGTGACATACAATAACGCAAAAGAACAATCTACATGTGTACCATCTCCTTGTATAGTTTTTATTACAATCTAGGTTCCCTACAAAACTAATTTAACCTCAATAATGAAGAATAACAGTCACACAATCTTTATACGATGATATAAAACATATGTGTGTATTATCTTACAACTATTTTATATTAATCCATTCGGCTTGAGACAACGCAGTCCTTTCATGTCAACTAAGTAATTGTATTGTCTGTTTTATTGTAAGTACTAGTATTAAATAAATTAGCTCTTAGATACTAAGGTACTTAGTAATTTATGTACGATTCTTAGATATTTTTAGTAGCTATCTGCCCATCCCAAGACGTTATAAAATCGTAAATATTCTCTTTAAATTCTAAATCAATGTAAGCAGCGTACCTACGCGCACTGAACAGTAAATAATAGATAGGAAATGCTTATCGTGAAGGTAAAGCACACCCACGAGTCTTTGAGATATTGCCCGACATATCTCGTTAAAAAACAGACCATGAATCACGTGATTTATTAATATATCTATATATAATTATTAGTATCTACGTATTCTAATATTTTATAAATAAAAGTTCTCAAACAAAATTCATTTGTCTAGAGATTTGGCAAATACTGCATCGAATTCACAAAGCTGAAGCCATAATTGAATCTGCATTTGCAAATAGGCTCGAAGTTCTTTAATTTAAGTAAGTGTTCTGGTAGTGGTGGCATAAAAAAGTACTTTATAATTTAATTTTTGCGATTAGAATAAAAATAAAATAACCTTGTTCTTAATTTCAAGAATGACATGTTAAACACATTTACACGACTCAGAAGTAGTACAAGGTCTTTTGTCTAAGAAGTACTTTCTGCTGACTGTACAATTGTTTCGGAAGCATGTCACGTCCAGCTTAGATCGTACTTCAGATGGATTATGTTCCTTTTGTCGTAAAATTTATGACTTCAAAAATTAGGAACCGTGAGTTGACTAGAACTTAGATATAGGTACATATAGCATAACGACAAATTTACGGTTGACTTAAATTCTTTAAATGCAATTAAATAAGCATTGTAAACAACTATCTGAAATATTCATGCATAACTATTGATGTAGCGATTTCGCTTTCCACTCATAGATGGCGCTATTAAAAACTTTTCAATAAAAATATAACATATCCCAGATTCAAGCATAAATTAACATACATGCATACACTACATAAATTATAGTTTTGAAAAACATTTGCAATAAATAGGCATTTCCGTTGTTTTCCATCGATCCAGTCAACATTTATTAATAGACGGAGGGTTAAATCGTCACTATAATCTTGTCTATAAATTTGTTTAAAGCTTATTTTATCATTATGTATTTGCATAGTCGTAAAAATGTTCATAATACGCTCAACAATGTTAACTCTTTCAGTTGGCCGTAGAGCACATAAATGTTTATTTATGGCCAATTTTTCCTGGCGTTTAATAATGCAGCTGTAAATTAAAGATGTTTAATATTACGCCCGTCGGCGAACCGTTCGGTCCGTTAGCTAAAAGCGAGCGTAACATGGCTAAGAGATTTATCGCTAGCTTAAGTTAACTTATTATGACCCTGTGAAGGCTATTAAGAAGAAGTAATCCAGTGTTTCCACATGTTGTAAACCGTTCTTTATATTGATTTAAAGGTATTTTCAAATAAAGCCTTTAAACGATTTACGTTTACAAAGGAATTTTGGAAATCGCTTATTTACTGTATATTATAATGTTTTACTAATGCAGTCTCAGTTCAGATCAGTGGGCTTATCACCAATTTAGTCTGGCTTTCGAACCGAGCTGTCACAAGTAAAAGGGAGCCGTTAGCAATCGGGATCATGAATTTTTACTAACGACTAACGAGCACCAGCAATCTATCAAATGAACGAAAGATCGAGACGTTTGAAAATTAACAAAAAGTATCTAAAATATTGTAGTTCCAAATCCGCACGCGGTTGCGCTGCTCAAATTTCCATACAAATCGCTTGAAGCGAACTCGGTTCGAAAGCCAAACTAGAATTCGTGATAAGCCCACAGGACACATATCCGATTATCATGTATATATAGTATGTGAAATTCTATGCAATACTCACGTATTTTCATATGTATGCGTCAGTTTCTGTCATTTTCAATAATCACAAATATGCTAAATTAAAACTTAGTTTGTTAAATGTTGATGTAAGGTCGAGTTTATGCCTAAAACTAAACAGTAACTTCTAAATGTAAACTGCGTCGCCCATGTGTTACAAGTTAGTATCGGACAATCTCTTGACATATCTCACAAAAGTTTCCTTGCAAATGTTTTCTATTTACTAGGCTTGTTACTAAATTTATCATAAACCACATATAAAATAAACTTCAGCTCGTATCTCCATACACAGAGGTTTTATTTTGATATATAAAAAACTAATGCAAAAATAGGGATATTTCATTATAATTGAATGTGCCAATATAGGTCGGCGAAGGGTCTACTACTACACATTTTGTTTACATATTTATGAAGATATACCCCATCTCAGTTATATTTAGACGGCAATAAAAGGGATATCAGAGGCGCAGATTTTGCAAAAGTGAACCCCAAGACGATCATTTTAATATTTTTATTCAATTCTGCGAGTTCCCTTGCCTAAGTCCAAATGAAATTACCTCTAGATATGGTTTATAAGGTCAAACTAAATTTATATATTTGTTCTTTACAGGTAAGGCAACATTCCGGAATAGTAAGATTTTCGTGTCATCAAGGGCTCGTCGCATACTTAAGACGATACGGTCTTAATATTCATTTATGCAAACAACATTGCGGCGCAGATGTAGGGAGGTACCGTACTAACGACTTCCCTTGTTACGAATTGATACTACCATCCAAAACTCTGTTAATCCTCAAACATTCTAATGAAATATTTGTACTTTATTGGTACCTAGGTCGCACACGTAACCAAGTATTATATGTATCCCGGACAATGCACGTTCATCTTTTATTTCCTAATGCCAGAGGTGACTGCTTTTTTCTTTAATAAGTGGAAACAATAAATATATATGCTCTATTAATGCAAAATGTTTCACTGCAGAATACGCATAACTATAACCATAAATCAGCCAATGTACCAACAGATCGTTTGACGGGCACGTACCCAAAATAATGGGCGGAATTTCGCACCATAGACCACTGCATAAACTATTAATAGCAAGCGAACAAGCGACTCCAGTGGTTTATGACAGTTTTTTTGCATATCTAGTACATACATTTTACTTTAACAAATAGTCGGCAATTTTGTATAAAGCTATTTTATTTTTAAAAAATAAACAAATATATAATATAAATAAAATTATAATATTATTTATTCCTCTGTAGCATTCCCAATGCCGGTAGACGCCTCTTCAACTACTTTATCTCCTTCCCCAAATTCCTCTACTTCATCTGTTTTTGTTGCCTCTCCAATTGATTCAGTGGGTATTCCTTCATCTAACATCCCTAAAGATTCCAACGGTTTCACTGGCAAAACGTCATCTTCTTCTATCACCTTATCATCGCCATTTTCAGTCGGTGCAGGAGTCAAATTAGCAATAGACCGTACAGGACTTACTTTTTGTACCGACGGTGTTTTTTCTATGTCTGTTTTTTTATCGGTTATCGAAGCTGCAGTGATAATAGAAGGGGGTCTTTGAAGTTTCATTTCAGCAATTTCTTTAGATTGATTATCTTTAGTTATTTTGCCTGGTTTCTTCTGAAGTGGTAAATATAGCTTGTAATCTTGCGGTAATTCATCTTCCAAATATAAACGATCACTGAAATATATACGGCGAAGTCGCACATTAGCATGAATTTGTATTCGTATTGTTTCTATATATTGTGTACCATATGCTCTTTTCGTGAAATCTGCCAAATTAAATTGTACTTGATTCCAACCTCCTGACAGCCCGATTGGCATGCTGGTACAAAATGGTTTAATTTTCGTTGTCGATTGAAAATTAGAAATACGAAATCTTCGTCGCATCTTAGCGTCGTCCAAAATTGTCACTTCAAATGAAAAATACCTTTTCATATTTTTCAATATTATGACCAAGAACGGTAGTTTAATACCCAACTCGCCCGATCTAGGACATGTGATAAAAGTGGTTGAAACATTTGTACTGGTAATCTCAAGAACAATAGAATTCACTTCACCGTCTTTTACACGCTTTATATGCCCATTTTTAACGCTTGTATCCCATATTGATAATGGATTCGTTCCACAGCTGTAAAATATTGATAATAATCCGTTTTGGTAAGAATTTTTGAACATTTTTTGGGTCAATTCGTTGCTATGCCATTGTTTTGTTGATAAATAATATAACAACCAAAATTGGCCGTCAAAATTGACAAATGATTTCAACGAATTTAAAGTAGTTTTGACAATCTTATATTTTAGAAACTAAAAGATAACATCAGTAGTGCAGTCTTATTTGTTTTCAAACAATTATGTATAGGTAGAACTGACAAATAAACAAAATGGTAAGAAATACTTAATTTATTTCAATGTAATAAAGAATATAATTTTATTTATTTTACATTAAACTATATAAAAACTATATATAAATCAGCTGCTAATATTACTGTTCTACTTGGGGTGCTTCTTCTTCAATAACTCTTTCTTTAATATCATCGCTTGGTTTTCGGTCTTCATTTTGATTAGGCTCTAACTCGTTTGCGCCCATCTCGGGTTCAGTAACAACACTTTTGCTCGTCACAAGAGATGCCGGAGGTGCACCAGCTACATCTGTTTCTTCTATAACCTTTTCTTGACTTTTAACTCTTTCTGAACTTGGAACGTTCAAATTTTCACTTGCCTGTCGTTCTGCACTAGCAACGCGTTCTGTTATAACACTTTTACTAGTCACTGCTGATCCTATAGGTGCTGCAGTTTCATCTATTTCTTCAGTAATGTGTTCTACAATATCTTCTCCTGGTCGTTCTTCACCACCTGCAACTTGAATATTTCCACTTGCCGTACGTTCTGCACTTGCAGTAGGTGCTAATTCTTTGGATTCAGATACTTTAGGCGGTTCAGCATCAGTCATTATGCTTTTGCTGGTCACCGTGGATACTTCAGGTACTTCTGTCTGTTGCACCACCTCACCTTTAGACGCACTCAGTTCGAGATCTTGTGTTTGTGAAGCTGCATTTTTCACTTCCTCTTTGCTACTTGGTTTTATAACATCAATTTGTAAAGACTTTATAGACGGTGTTTTCTCTTTAATGACTACACTTGGTTTTCGTTCTACACTAGTTTTAGCAGCCAATTCCTTTGATGATAGTTTCCTTTTGTCTTTTGCTGACGGTGGTACGAATATTTTATATTCTAACGGTAATTCATCTTCTGGTACAAGTTTTTCTGCAAAGTATATCCGACGTAAACGAATATTGGCATTAATTTTTACTTTTTGTACTTCAACAAAATGTTTATCATAAGCCCGTTTCGTGAATTCATATAAATTAAATTGCACTTGATTCCAACCGTCAGCAAGGTTTATTGGCATTACAGTGGAAAGTGGTAGTATCTGAGTTTGCGATTGAAAATTAGCCACTCGAAATCTTCTTCTTGTTCCAGTTTCATCTAATATTGTAACTTCGAAAGCAAAATATTTTTTCATATTTTTAATTATCATTACTAAGAATGGCATTGATATTCCCAAAACCTGTTTACCTGTTGGGCAAACCATGTAGCTGGTGTTTACATTAACACCGCCTATTTCCACAACCATCGATTTAAGTTCGGGATCGAGGAATCTGGTGATATATCCATCTTTAATATGTGTTTCCCAGTTATTTAAAGGCTTTGATCCAACACTATAAAAAATTGAAAGCCTGCCTCTTTGTGAAGAATCTCTAAACATTTTCTATTTAGTACTTACTTTTATATACAATTAAATAATTATTACTCTTCTTTATAATCGAATTTATTTTATCCGTGAATTCTTATTGTCACTTCATGACGCAGTCAAAATAGACTAATACAAAGTGATGATTTTTTTCTTGTTAAAAAATTATTGTAAATATGTAATCTTATTGTTTCAATTGTCTGTTTCAATTATAAGGCGTATTATTGTACAATTAATTGCAATGTATTTGAAAAAAAATACTTGCTCCTTTATTCGTGGAGCCATTTATTAAAGGTAGAGAGAAGAATAATGTGCAATTATTTTCATTAATGGAGTTGAATGGCTGGGGTACTTTCACCATCTTCAAAATTGAAGACGGCGCCGGCGGAAATTTATCATTTTATTCACATATCAACATACCCTTTTTAAAGCGTTTTTATTTTTTATAATAATTATTATTGATGTATTTATATTATGTTCTATGTCTATATTTATATCAATCTCATTAAAATACGTTCGTAAATATAAAAAAGGGACGTCATATCAAGTTAGAACCGAAAAAGTTTTGCGAAAGAAGCTGAAATGAAACTTTTAAAAAGAAAGCCCGCCTCGCTGTGATTTATCTTACCATTTGTCATCCTCGACACTAGGAAAATATGTCACGCAAACCCGCAAGTAACGTCTCACACACGGCCTGTAACGAAAATAACATTTTTGTCGTCTCTAAATCACATGACTTTTCCACTATGTTTCGCGCCCTTAGAGACATAACAAACCCACACAGTGGCAAAAAAACCTGAAACGCGAGGACAAAGGAAAAATGAAAAAGTGCCTTTTGACTGTCACGATAAGGAGTGCAGGATGTGTTTTTTTTTCAACGTGTTTTTCTTTGTACACGTAACTTGCACTGTTCTTCGTATATTTTATGTTGTTATAGCTTGAATTAGGTGTCAAGTTCTTTTAAGCGACTTTGCAAGTAAGTTGTACGTTTTGTTTATTCACCATGAAATATACAATAGTAAATTGGATAGTAGTAACTTATAAATAATGAGAATATTTATTTATGTGTGATAAAATTTTCCTTGCATTTTCCGCGAACGCGTTGTAACTAAATTAAAAAGATTTTATCGCGCTTATTTTGATTACTTTAATCAAACGTTTCGGGAAGCTTACCTGTCATTGCAATCATATCTGTAAAATTTTCGAAACGTTGAATTAAAACAATCAAAACAAATATAAATAGGATATAGTAAGGCGCATATAATGTTTTAATTAAATTATATATGATAAAAAACGTATATAAACTATAATATATTTATTCCAAATGAAAATATACTGTAAAGAGATAAAAGTAGGTGTTATTTATGATAGTGTATTGGTGCAATGTAAATTTCATATCACTTTTCAATTTCTAAGCAGCCGATTCGTTCGTTGTATCTGTTAGGAAGTCGGCGTGATTGTGTGTGGAAGACTGTTACAGCAGCAGTCGTGCAATATTTACAGAGCTCATTGCGCGGCGTAACAGCGCGTGGTCTGCATAATGTATCGGGCCAGCACAACTCCGCCGAGCTTTGTCTGCCTTATTTACTGCCGGGCCGTGTATTCACGCGGAAATTGGATTTGTAAAATAAGACACTATATAAATAATCTTTATCTAAAACATATCTCCGCGGAGCCATTTGTCGTTTACGGCGAAGAATTTTGCTTTTGAATTACCGCTTCATTTGCTTCCTTTCATATTTTGCTGGCGGGGTTTCTTGCTGTTTTGTTAATACTTTAATACGATTTTGGATACGTTTTTGTGGGAAATTTTCTTGGTAAGCTCTACTTATTTATAAATACGTGATTTTTTGCAAAATAAACATATTATTTAGTAAAATTACAGCTAATAAAAATGATTACCGCATCGTATTAATTTTCATTATCTACAACTCATATTATGAAGACCATCACCAGCCGCCCATTTACCTAAGCACGTAGATAGAAAATCATATTCGATGAAAAAAATTTCGTGACCCAGATATATTGTTGGAAGGGCAGTGGATATAAACGACGGCACTTACAACATAGACCAGGACAATGTATCGAAATTAATATCCGTAGATGGAAGAGTCAGGAACAATTTGTTCACGAGGAATGCGGATAATTAAACCGGCCTTCAGCCATTCGTTTCATGAAGCTGAAACGACCATTGAACGATTACTAAAGGAAGGAAGATACCATTTTTTGATGATGGTCCTCTTTTTAAAATGTTGAGTGGCACAATTGAATTGTTAGTCTTTTACGTACAGATTTGGAATTTAATTAAAATTTCGTTTATTTAATTCCATTTGATTTATTGTATTTGCTTGCTACAAACCAAGCCCTTTTATAGACACACCTTTTGTTTTGCTTGTTGTGGTTTTTTACTTTGTTTATAACAAACATAACCACCTACATTATATAAGATACAATTACGGAATGTAAAATTAATGTTTTATGTCGCAAAACATATTACGAGAATTGTACTGCATTGTTCGAACCGCTCACAGTACAGAAATGTCAGATAAAGTCATTCCACTATTCCCCTCAATGTACACTTTTTTAATCCATGTCACTATAAAGCCGGCTCGTAAATCTACGTCCTCGATTAGACGAACAATGTGCTTGTTTCCGTCGTCAAGTAATAAATTGCAGTGGACGTAACACTGATCTGCAACAGAAAATGTATTCTTTACTAATTGCTTATGACTTGATTTTTAACATTTATTTGTATACTCTTAATGTACAATTATCAACGCAGAGTGTCTTGTAATTTTAACCGTTTAAAAGCATTAAGCCTTTTTTAATATGATAAAAAAGGTTTTTTTTTCATCTTTAGTTTACTCGCAATATAACATAATATCAAAATGTTTGCCAAACAAGTTTGCTCAAAGTCTACTAAGAAATAAATAAACGCAATGCCAAGAGTTTCTGCCAGGATTGTAGATACAACTTAAAAATCCTGTTTCATTGCCAAAAGAAAAATGAATTTATTT
Organism: Tineola bisselliella; assembly: GCA_028551675.1. NCBI lineage: Eukaryota > Metazoa > Arthropoda > Insecta > Lepidoptera > Tineidae > Tineola > Tineola bisselliella. Next base: position 21,964 of record JAPWLS010001299.1, on the reverse strand, counting down.
TCAGATTAATCAGCTGTTTTGTAACAAATTGAAAATGTTTTACGTGAATGTACGCCTTCAGGATTGCCTCGTAAAATTCGAATGAAGGTGGAAATAAAATTGCTAGGGTCAGATTTAAACAAACCCGACCCGACTAATTATATGAAATCATTCAAAAGCGGGCAAAAGTCAGAGCCCCGCTCCCTCTTTCACTTCAGCGGCTCAAAATCATATATCCCTCCCTACTTTACATTATTTACAGTGAGATTTTAAAATGTATTTTTATGTGAATGATACCTGTAGGCTTTTTCACTATTGGAATAGAATTTTCAATCGAAATAAGTAATTACTTAAATATTTCAATTACATTTAATCTTTTGAGTTTTGTTCATTTCAAAATATATTTTTTATATGTATATATTTTTTTGTTTTCGTCGTAAAATTTATGTTAATGTATTATATATTTGTAAATAATAATTAAAGCAAATGTAGAAAGTTAATGGCATGTGAAGGGTAGTGGGAAATCCGGTCGTTTCTTGTCAGATTAATGGTTAGTGTAGTTAATGGGACGTATGACATATTTAGGAATATTGGGTATTAAGTTGTACTACTTTTTACAATATACAGTCATATTTAAAAGTTTTAAATCACAATTTGCTAACAATTGACCCGCGATAATGCGAAAATTTTGACTCTCTTTTTATTCTGTATAACAGCAATGTGTTTTAATTAAATTGTTTTACGATGGTTTCCCACGTTATCTAGCTATATATACATAGCTTTAGTATGTCTACAAAATAGATCTATGTTTACAAAATTATATAAATATATCTTAATTAAGGATGTAATTTAACACTAAAATAAACTACATATATGTATATTTGTACTGCTTTTTTTCGAACTGTCTTCTTGGCTCATAAAGTAAGAATAAGGGGACGTGGAATTTTCATCTGGCAAATGCAATTTTAGGCAATAAACTGCACATGGTCCATTAGCGGTCGTAAGTGTAGGCCATAAACGCCCTTTCGAGGCGATTATGTCTCTTTATATTCACACTTAAAGTTTATTGAAAGCCTCCTTTTGCACTTCGCACATCTACAAAAATTACTAAACTTTACTCATATTATTGTTTTTACAATAAAATTAAATGACATGAAGACTTTTTGTTTTTCATTATTATGTATTATTACAATTTGGAGAACAAATAGCCGATTACTGATATAGCTAATAGCTAAATGAGCTTGACGCTTACAAGTAGAAAGACAGCCCACAATCATACGTGGACAGGGAGCAAGGAAGCATTTATTAAACAGCGCGTATAAAACAACATTTAAACTATAAAATAATAATAATAAAAAGAATAATACACAAAAGCAAATATACATAAAAGCTGTATATCCGTTTCACTTATCTAGGATTATCCGCCGTAATGACCGCCTTGTGAATTTCACTTACTTTTAACGAACACTGCCTGTAACCGAACATTGACAGAGTTGGGGATGGCTTAACGAAGGATTTAAAATGAAAATGGGAAACGGGATGACAGCACTGTGTGTTCGGCTAATTGCCTATGTAATAAAAAATACAATGTGTTTGATGTAATAAGCCATATCATTAACGCTTAATTTTACAGCATAAATATTTCACGACAGTACAAGAAAGCGATAAACTATAAAGAACAATAGTGTGAATAAGTTGTACATAGTTTTTATATAGATGTAGATACATACACACAGAGCCATAACGATAAGTATTTATGTGACAAAAGCAACACGAGGGAATTGGAAGCGTACGACATTTCTGTTTCAGCAACGAAGATAAAACGTGCGTTTAATGTTTTCGCCGACACAAAAACTCTACTTCACGAGTCACGGAAAAACGAAGTCGAAAAAATCTGAGAAGGAATTAAGATGTACCCGAATATACGAGTATGCCTAAAAAAAGGAAATATAATGATGTCTGTCCTCGAAACTGAGTAATTTCTTTTTCAGGAAAAATGTTGCGCATGTCTAACATTCCCTAATGGTTTATCAACACTAATGGCTTGCAAATAGCTTCACCAATCGTCTTACACTCTTATATCATTCGCGGCCCGTCAGCTGCATTATTCAGTATTTTCCTTTTTAATATTCAGACGACATATTTGAGTCTCCTTTCAATTTTTTCTCGAGCCTCTCGTGTACCGGTGTGCGCGGAATTTTAAAAGCTCCTTATTGATGTTCGCCTCTTAATCCCGACATATCACGTCGGCTGTTGGGAGTTCCATTTATTTTTTTATCGACACCGCTAAAGGGCCCAGTTCTCTTGTTCTTGTCATTTTTATAATCATAAAGGCTCCATTTACCGATATCAATGAAATCTTTACTCATCCATTCATAATTTCATTTCATTGAAATTGGAAGTAAATTTATAGCGAATGTATTAAAACGAAATGAAAGCAAAATAGTATATGAATCCGACAACGGAATGGCGAATAGCTCGCCAGGTTCGTTTAATTATCGACATTCCTGTAGCGACGTCCGACAAATTGTTTTTATCGGCTGCTTCGATGGTAATATTTCATCATAATAATCATAATATTGGTTGGTGTTATTACTGATATTTTAATCTTTTCGTATACCTATTATTTATTTTCCGAAGCATAATCCAGTTATTTCATTTAATATGCTGTATTAGTACTAATAAATTGCTTAATATTTTGACGTGCACTTAAGTAATCCCGAGGGCTTATATCAGGGTTCCCTTAACCTAATATGGGCACACAAATAACCGAGCCAATATCATTATATCACTTGGCTACTAAAATAATGTCTACGCACACGTATTTACAAGCGCCGCTAGAACTATCCTTGGTCTATAAATCAGAACGGCCCGAGACCATTCCGGCAGATTGCTTGCAGTTACCCTTGCACTTATTGCCGATTCTGCTCCTCCAATCTCGGACCCCTGACTGAAACCCCTCTCAGCCCTCTTCCTTCATTCCTCACACCCTCGGACTTCGTTTTAGACGCTCGTTAGCGCGCCCAATTCATTTGTTTGAGTTTAGAATGATAGTTTCTTGGAATGTAAATTGTAAGTATTATATAGCTATAAATATAATTTACAAATTTTAAAATATATATATTTATATAGATTATACAATTTATTAATGCCCAAGATAAATTATAATTTTAGAAGTATCACCATAATTTTTTTCCGAAGTAATTGCGAAATTTTTACTCCCTACTCGGTGACATCGCTAAATAGGGCTCATTCGGACGTTCCCATTTCACGCCACTTACGTTTAAAGATGAAGATTATAATATTCACATTTCTCATCGCGATATCGTGAATTCTTTTTTTTTCATTATTTTGCAAATGAAACAATCTGTAAAGATTCGTATTATTCAAGTTTATTAGAACCTATCTACCTACTTATTGATTTATTTAATTTAAAACATTATAAGCATAATATTTGCTAATAATAAAATATTCTACGCATCATGAATCACCATTATACAGTAAACGAAATTCTTACACACACTACAGCAGGACTTGAGAAATGAAAATGCATTTGCAAATTAGATTTCCCCTCTTCGCTCGGGCTTATCTCTGTCTTCGATTTCTTACTCTTTTTAGAAGAAATTTCACAATTTTTTGGTAATGTTTTGAAATAAATAAATTATGAATAGGATATTATTGTGTTATTTGATTTACACTATTTGTTATGATGCAAATAACTTGTACACTTCTTTCCTATTTCATTATTAAACATTCTTAAGTGTTCTAATTTATTACTTACATGATGAAAAATGTTCATAACCCACAAAACAAAAGGCTCAAAAATCTCATAAAATTGTTAGTCCAATTTTGAGGGCTGAATCCCATGACATGTTAAACCATAAAGCCGATGGTTTAAAGGGGTCCGCTCAACTGTCGCCAACGTTAGGACTGTACCATCCTGTCCGTCAACCTTACATTATAAATCTTTCCTTTTCTTTCCTTAAAAACAATTCACATGTTAAAGCAGGACGCGCGTGTAAAATGTTTTTTACAAACCCGTTGTTCAGTTTTCCCCTGCAGCGATAAACAAGTATTCGTTGTATTAGAACTTGTAGAAAAGAAGACGGTTTAAAAATACCGAGTTTTCTGTTTGTGTTCACGCTCCATTGTCCAAGGAAATTGCTATGCGTCTGATGCGACCTGAAATTCAGCGACGTCGTATACGTTTTTTTTTTCTACAAATAAAATAATAATTTCTATCAACATCAAAATTCACTTTCCATCTAAATTCGACAAATACCTATATACTATACCTTATCAAAAGGGTTGTATCCATAGCAGTGGAAAGAGCCCACTGCGGCGTAAATAATAATTTAATGTAATTAGTGCGTTGTGTACTCTGTCTAGACCAGAACTCAATCGTATATAAATTTATTGGGCTTGGTATCTAGAATAATAATAATAGAGGCGTAACTGAACCAAGTATACAAAACATCGCATAACCTCGTATCAATATTTAGCAACATCAAAGTTTGATCGCGTTATAACGTTTCGCGGTAGTACGAGATATATAGCGGTACACAGAATACCTTTATGTACAGAAGAAACAGGAACAAAATAACTATATGATTTATGACCTTTTCCCTCGTAGAGATGGCTTGAGGAATCGAATCAGTTGGCACATTTATCTCGGGGAAACTTTGTTCTAACTTCTGTGTTAGATGAGTCAGCGTTCTTTCTTATGTTTGTATAGATTTATTGCGTGTCTCTTAAGTAGTAATTGGTATAAATGTGTTTTTTTGTTACATTTTCATTCAAAATACTTTATTTAAACGTGCTTTAATATCTATAAGCGAAATAAAGATTTTTATTTCCTCGTATGTAGTTGTAGGAAAACTTGAACATATTGGTTATTTTATTTGCAAAATGGAATACGTTTTTTTTATATTTTTGGTATGCCACCGGCAGCTCCTATACATCATGTAACAAAACGTGAGCAATCCTCAGTCCACTTGATAATGGCGATTGGCGGCATTCCCGCTGAGTTTACGCTCGATTGCCGACGGAAATTACGTTGCCGAGGTTTCGACCGGAAACTATGCTTTTTTACCTACTTATAACATATTTTTAATGAAAATTTCGACCACAAATTTTATATATGAACGAAATTAATGACTCAATTTTAAGTTAACCATTATTATCAGTTTTAATTTAGCTTCTAGCATCTAGATATGGTTTAATTGTATATACTTGAATATAAAATATGAGAAGTTATTAAAAAATATTTTTGTCAATATCAAATTGATTCAAACATGCCAAAGCCATTAGCTTGGAGCAACTAATAAGGCAAACTTAATTAGAAAATTAGAAAGAAGAGTATTTGCTTTGCTAAAGGACAAAATAATTTTACAATTCTAGACTTATATTTTAACTTTTATTCTATCCATTAGGGTATGTACAATGAAAATATTATTTGTTAGACAACAAACTTTTATTATTTTATTGATCCATATTTATTCATACTCTTTTTTATTGTAAAAACTGTTTTGCGAAATATACTACATTTAGGTAAGAAAACTTTTAACACAATAAACGCTGTCAACAATTTTGTCCGTCTATTTATAAGTAATGAAAATATACAGAAAACTATATAAAAGATCTGTGACACATCAATAAGCCAGCAACTCTTGACTTGCTTCGGGCTTAACTTTCCTAACAAACTTTTGCATTAGACAAACTTTCACTTAGATCTTATTCTCTCGCAACACTTGTCAATCTTTCCAAAATGAGTAAAAGAAATCTTGTAATGTAAAAGTGTGGCAAAAGTTAATGTATTTATCGAGCTTGTATTAAAAGTAGGTTTGTTCGGTTAATTTTATATTTTTGCACAATTTTTATGGACAAATTAAATATAAAAGTTATAGTGTTCACATTATATACGAATACTAGCATGCATAGCTGTCAATATAATACGTAACAAATGTCATTCATTGTACGTTAATATCACGCGTCATATATAGTATGGGTTCTAATCTTTATGTTAAATGTGTTTTCCTTTTATTCAAAATAAATGGGAATCTCATAATTGTCTTGTACAGAAAGAATAAAATGTCTAAAAATATTTGACGCCTCATCGTCTCGGCGAGTCATTGTTAAACAATTCCCCTAACCCCTCTATCTGGCGAGAGGCTGTAATTTTTTGTTGCTTTTCCACTTTACCCCACTCTCAATCATATCTATTTTATGATAACAACTGAATTCACTACCTCTCCCATCTACGTAAAGTTTGGACGTGTGCCAAAAATTGATTAATTTTTCGTTTAGCCTTTTCATGCGCAAAAAGTTTAGGTTTCGAAACTAACTTTATCTCTAGCAAAATTCTGGTTTTAATATTCATAATTATCTGCTACTATTACTTGAATAATGGTATTAGGAAACCTTAGTAAATATACTTAACTGTGTCATATGTGACGTACATTTGTAAAGTGCGGAGGTGACAAATACACGCAATGGCATGCACGCGCACGCATTGGACACGTTCGCATTCGGTCTGACTATTATTGGAAAGACAATTTATCAAATTGTAATTATAAAAGCTATTGTTCGAGCATTTCAAAATGGTGACAGAAAGACTGATGATTCACTGACAACTATTTACAAACTCATACAATAGTTGATCAAGATAAATAATCAAAGAAATTTCTTTAGTGCAACGACTCTTCGTCAACTTAAACAACTTATGAAAAGCAATTAATTCCAGTAGGGATCTCCTCGATCATTGTTAATTAAGATAAGCCGGTGAAGTGGGGTGAAGAGGGGGTGTTTTCTAGTCTTTGGGACACTTCGCCGAACAAGTTGTCGCTTAACAAATTCTTCCCAAGGGAGCTCGGCCCATTATTTAGTTTTAATATTATTTTAAAAAACTATTCACTTTTATTTTATATGTAAAACAATGTATTGTTTCAGGTATGCCAGTCACTCTTAAAGTAAACACATTAAATATTAGATGTATCTAAAAATACTATACAAATGGGACATGTTTATATAAATTATGCACTCTTCCGTTAACGGTAAGTATTATACTCTTAAGATGTAAGAGGAGTAAAATTTTATTATGACGTAAGCATGAATAACGAGGCACGTCCTTGTCATCGTGATCCCATTCCCTCTGGAGTTTGTAAAGCAACTTTATTGTGTCAATAAAAGGTACTTAACGCTAATGCGTCGTCGTGCGGTCGCGGAAGTTATAGATGTAACACGGTTCCAGCAATAAATGTAATAGCATCCGCATGACGCTCTTATCGGTCAAGATTATGTCTACACTCGAATAATGTCCCCTTTTATACACCCCCAAGACCCTAATGTGGCTTGATATATTACTTTATTTGTCAAATATCAATAACATGAGATCGCAAGCTACCCAAACCCGAGTACCGTGCGTTTTTCGAGGGCGTACATAAAATGCTCGATATTGATTGGTCGATTTTATTCGACAGTTGGTGGTTACAGCAATCTATTCACGGATTAGCATCGTAATTGCAGCGTTGCGTGATGTTATCATGGTAATTGAATGTGGGTCTTCTATATTACTCTAACCGAAATGGTATGTGAATGTATTCAGTTGTTTATTGTGTTAAGGATATACGGATTAGTGCGAACAGTATTCTGTTTGTTGTAAATAATACCCTTATTTTTATAACGCTTAAAAACTTATTCGCGAACATGATGTTTATTTTGATTTAATATATCAGATATTAAAAGCTCTGCAAATTAATCGCGACCACGATGGCTGCAAATAACAAATATTTTTTAATATTACATTCTGCTTGTCAATATAAAAAAATATAGGTAACCTACCTATTTAAAAAGTAAATAAAGCTAATAATGTTATAGCCAATCTTACAACATTTTCATCAATCCAATTTCCTCCTCACAAATCATGCAATCTGTTTGTCACAATCTATTTCAATATTTACTAGATACCTTTATAAAATATTCAATATTTCTTTTACGAATACCCATCAGTTGGTATGTATATAGATTATAGGTATATATAGCTTTAAGGAAATCACTATTCGTAAACTTAGAACGAAAATGTTTTGCTATTTTATTTAAGTTATCATTCAGAAACACTGATGTTCTAGAATCAATATCTACACTTTATTATGTTGGTGAAATATTCGCGACATCTTAACGGTGAATATGGAAAAATTCTTTGTTCTATAATATCAATTCGTTCACGACGTTTTATGTTACAAAAAGCGATGTTTCACATTTCATTGTTTTAGGTATAGATGTCTGTAAGATTTATATATCAATGGGTACCTCCTTGTTATGACAACAGAGCATTTTCCTCATGTTTCACGGCCATTGAACGACATTTTTTTTTTATATTTGTGTTGTTTTCCGCTGTCGGATTATGGTAAAAAAGTAATTTGTTATCTTTCTTGATTCCTTCAGTCTCCATTCCTATGTATAACACACACAATATAAATTTCGAGAAGTATTATTTGAATTACGCGTGCAGCCGAATGCGTGTTGACTGTTTTATCGACGAATATTGTGTTGACCAGCTTAGTACGAAAGCATGAAGTTTGTAACGCGTGTATGGTGCGGACTGTCACTGAAGCTTATCCTTACATGTACGAATATGTTTATATAAAATAATCCAAAAACGTTATACAATTTTCCCGGTAATTTTATAATTACAAAATATTGTAAATTAACACTTTTCTTACTACAACTTCATGGTTGATAATTCTGAAAATAGGTGACTTTATTAACCCTTTATTTTAACAAAAGTCGTTAAAATTTCCTGCAAACATCGACAACCCTAGTAAAACCAATCTGGTGACATGGCCTACTATTTATGATCCAATATTTTCATAGTCGGCAAACTTTATGGGCGACTTTGTCCCCGTAAACTTTGTACACCCCTTATATCTCTATTTTCGATAGCGGTTCGGTAGTTTTTAAAACGAAAAATTACAGTTTGTCAAGCTCACGTTAAAAAGCAATTTTAAAGTTAAATCATATATCAAGTTTATGAAGCGAGTGCTTTTTGTTTTGTTTTTGTTAGTATTTTAGTTAGTTTAATGAGCAAATTATAGAGAATTTTCATTTAGCTTTGAACTGTGAGAACAATGAAGGCGTTCTAAAGTCGATAGCGCTATTTAATTAAATAATGAATACTACATACATATAACATAGTATGTAGGATCTATAGTGGAATACCGCTTGTTATTGCATACCCAGTCATTTGCATAGTATTAAGCTTCCGTATCTATGCAACCAATATCATAAACTTGAGTGTCCACGTGCATAATACCAAGGATGTAATACAAAACTATGAGTAATAATTTATTATCATTTTAGCATGCGAAAATATAATTCTAAAAAGTAATTCAGACAACCTCGTTTCCTTTATTTCTTTATTTAATCGTAAATTAAAAATCTTACTCGTGAATCAAACTAGGTATATATTGGTGAGTTCTAAATGAAAACCTCTACAGCAGTTTTTGAGGCTGGCTTCTTTTTAAAATAATATGTAATATAAACAATAATAAATAAATAAATACGCAAATTTGATGTGGTTTTAAATCGTAATAATTTATTCCCTACAATTTGTTATAGACAAGTAAAAATAATATGAAATTCGAAGCGAGAAATAGGAGAACAAGAATTGCACGGTAGCAACTTTAAAAATAATCCAATCTCCGACCGCAGTGTCATCGTGAACTAACAAACTAAGAATTTTCAAGTCGATATTTCCGCCCTGATTCCTGAGACGACTGCGGGCAAAAGGAAGAAGAGAAATTTTCCGACTTGTTACTCTATCGGCCACACTCTTGTCTTTCTTATTGTGGAAAAGTTTCTGACGATAATGTCGCGACCACACTGAGACAGCTACAGTTTTTAATTAATATTGAGACTTTTAATGATACTTTATTACGAGTATAAACTTTACTGTTTCTATCATCTTTGTTAAATATATTTTTGTTATTTAAGTATTTGATGCTCTTATTTATTTATTTTGAATAAGATACGCTCACTACAAATCAGCTTAGCTATGCGATTAGGACATGAACTTATTTAAATATACTATGAAATAAAACAAAATAAAATAATTTTTTTATAAATAAAATTACCACTACTATAAAGGTTGGCAAATTATTTCAACTACTAATAACAATTTATTATTAGAAAATTCAAAGATGGGTAAGATAAAACTTGATGACTCCCTGATTGGCATATTGTGGAATCTACACTAAAAATAACGAGTATCCTGTAATATACTTTTTCTCTAATTCCCTTCATTATATTGAATTAGGGGAACGCTCCCTAAGCTCTATATTTTTGACAACTACATGACAAATTCGAATTTATGAATTGTTATAATCATCTTTTCTCGTAAAACACTTTCATATACAAGCATATAATATTATTACGATGAATACAATATGAGTAATTTGCGAGTCTCGTGAGATATGTGATACTGTGAACTAACTACTTACGTAAATGAATAGTGTATAAATGACGTCACATTGAGAGTTTCAAGTTAATTTCTTATGAGAGAAGTACATAATATAAAGTCTCATACCATAAAAATCTATAATAAACTACGACAAAGTATAAAAAATGTAACAACGAAAAATATATTTAATAGGCTACTTAAGCGGTTTATTATTATATTACAATATTTGAATTATATATAATGTTGCAATATGTCTACGATTATTCTACAACAATATCTGCGATTGTGTTATAAATTCTCTTTTTTTTTTGTTTTCCACTGAATAAATAATATAAAATATGTCAAGTGTGTTCGAAGCTTTAAGCTGTGTAGAAGACGGAGGAATTACCGCTTGTTTGCGACACTCAATGGCTCGTGTCTCAAAGAAAATGGCGACAACTACGTCAAAGTCGTCTACACATTTATATCCAACATGTCTGTTAGTTTCTACATAACAAGGAACAGCGTAATATAAAGTGCTTTCACATTAGTCTTACAACTGTTTCATTCTTACCATTATACTCAATCAAGTTTTTCATAGAAATGCGAATTATCGCATTTGAATCGCTCAACGCCACGACCACGACGACGCCACGTCTGCAAATTTTTTATTAATATTTCTTATAATTCACAATGATCGTTTAGCGACGTACGCCAACAATGTTTTGGTGAAAAGGGTTGCCGAATATTGGACGAACTGTTTTTTGGTATATTTTTACAATAATAAATATATAAATAACGTAAACATACTTTACATATTTATTACTTTAGAGAAATATTTACAATTAGTGATATCAAAAGGCTCGGCGATAAAGCTAATGTCAAAGTGAAGTGGTGTCGCCAGCGTCAATGATTCACTACGTCTACTATAAATAGTCGTATCCGTAGTTCCATCATAACAAATAATAATAGTAATAAAGTTCAAAATTAGATCGTTGTGACAACCGCGATTAATCATCACGTTTTTATTTTTGTTACTTTTCATTTAGATGTTTTTCTTCGTAGCTCATTATGCAGCGAATCACCTCATTATCTCTGGTCAAGTTAATCCGGAGCTTACAGTTGGGTTTTTAATTGTGATGCCCTGTCCGACCCTCATCTGAACTCAGCTTGTTTTTCCGAATTTCTCTTCCCATTAACCTTCATTTAGTTATCAGGTTATCACAATTTTGCATCCGTATTGTTAAGCTGAACCCTTAAATTTATAATTAATGGGCTCATACTTTCATGTCTAACCTAAGGGCTAATTGAATTAAAATGTAAGCGCTGCATGGGCTATCCATCAACGCAAAATTTTTAAATTTAATTTCAAGAGATGAAACTTAAATTTTGCACAAAGAAAATAAACAAGTATTTTCTGTTATTTTCGTCGCTACATAATAATAAATTGTACAAAATGCGAGACCCTCGATAAATATGAAGAAACATTTTAGGTCTAAAACTAATATATTGGTAAGTGGGATCGCATTTTCATCGGAGTCGGGTACTTCTGTGCTGTCGAACGCTGCGAACAGGAAGCTTTTTTAGTAGAAAAAAATCTATTATTTTGTATGTTAAGATTCTAAAACTTTTTCTTCGACTTACTAAATAATAACTATATATTTTTTTTATTATCGTATAATAAATTGCAGTAAGAATTTATGTAATAATTGATATTCCAGAGTTGTATAGAAGCCGAGCTGTCAGCGTTTTCGTCAAAGAATTTATTCTCCAACATAAAAACATCATTTCTCTTGATTCTCTGTGAAATGAGTTAAATGCGTCACCCCTTTTAATTCCATCAAATTTATGATCGTCTATTTGGAATGTTCACGACGACAGGACATTATTATTTTAAGGGTGATCTATTTATTAAAGGCCTAGAAGAGCCCCTGGTGAGGCTATAAACAATCTATTAATAAATTAAGGCTACCCTCCCTTGAGTCGGTTAGCCGCTGCCGCTGCCGGACTCCTCTGAAATATTATAAAGCTTTGTACTTCCATAAATATCATATATAATTATAAACGAATAAACAAGAATGTTTATGAAGTCATGGAAATAAATTTATGTATATTTGACTAACAAAAACAAATAAAACTCAATGAAATTGTGTGTGATTTCACTTACTTTAGACAATTTTTCATAATAAAACATTCGTTCTTTAAGTTCAATTATCTAATATTAAGATCACTATTAGCGAACTGTCTTGTGTCGGACCCCCTTCAAAATGTAGTGATAGATTTTTAATCAATTTAGAGGGCTCGGCCATTTTGCAACGCAGCTCGCCGCTGGTTGGCCGACTTGAATTTGGAATGAGTTCGGCTGGTATCATCAATCATGGCAAGTCGTGGCGTCGGCCGCCCGTCTCCATGCTGACGCTCGCAAATACTGATTGAGATTTATGCTTCAGAGCACACTCTGATACTAGTATTATAAACATAAACTATCTGAGTGCCATTGATACATTTATTGATTTATATTTATCCTCATGTTATTATTCAGAGCCTTTAATTTATTAACAGAGCGTCTGTGGCGGAGTAATAAGTTAATAGTCGTGGGCTATTAATAACCTTATTAGTCCAATCAATGAACAAAAAAAGTGGAAAAAAATCTAACCGACAAAAAAAATACAGTCGTATAGAAAAAGAAAAAAGAATATGAGTATCTGTGTGGAGCAACTCGCGCCGGAATGGCGAACCTAACCCAAAAAATTCTCAAAGTTCAAAAAAACGGTTTTTTTTTAATAAAAAAAAAACAATGTCTCCGATCAGAAAAAGTTAAATTATAAAGTTGTAGATATTAAAAAAACACATCGATTTGTTTTTGTTGATTTTAATTCGGTGCATAACTTTTCGAGTTATTTAAAAAAAATCATCGAAAATGACCATTTTTTGTTTTTATAATAACTTTTTTAATTTTTGGTTTTTTTTTTGAAATTCAGCAAAAAGGTAGGTATTTACTAGCCAAATAAGCTCGTTTTTGTAAAGTTAAAAAATATTAATTTTTTACCGAGATACATCGATTTTTCGAAAAAAAGGTGCCTTCGGAAAATGGCCACTCAAGCCCTAGGGAAGGTCATAGAAAATCGTCCGGGTACGCATTTTATTCGTGAAGAGTTGTACCTTCATGATATTAAAAATGGTAATCGATTTTTAAAATTTTTAAGTCCCAAAAATGACTTTGAAAAATCCCCTTTTTTTAAAAAATGACGTTTTTGGACCATATTTTTTTAATTTTTTTGTTTTAATAACATTATTAACTGCAGCTAAATCAATCAAATAAATTCGTGAAAAAATGCGAGTAACCTATTTAAGCCACAGCCGAAAAATGAAAAAAATATGGTCCAAAAACGTTATTTTTTAAAAAAAAGGGACTTTTCAAAGTCATTTTTGGGACTTAAAAATTTAAAAAATCGATTATCTTTTTTAATAATATGAAAGTACAACTCTTCACAAAGAAAATGCGTACCTTGACGATTTTCTATGACCTTCCCTAGGGCTTGAGTGGCCATTTTCCGAAGGCACCTTTTTTTCGAAAAATCAATGTATCTCGGTAAAAAATTAATATTTTTTAACTTTACAAAAACGAGCTTATTTGGCTAGTAAATACCTACCTTTTTGCTGAATTTCAAAAAAAAAACCAAAAATTAAAAAAGTTATTATAAAAACAAAAAATGGTCATTTTCGATGATTTATTTTAAATAACACGAAAAGTTATGCACCGAATTAAACTCAACAAAAACAAATCGATGTGTTTTTTTAATATCTACAACTTTATAATTTAACTTTTTCTGATCGGAGACATTGTTTTTTTTTTTATTTAAAAAAAACCGTTTTTTTGAACTTTGAGAATTTTTTGGGTTAGGTTCGCCATTCTGGCGCGAGTTGCTCTACACAGATACCCATATTCTTTTTTCTTTTTCTATACGACTGTATTTTTTTTGTTCGGGTTAGAATTTTTTTTTTACATAGGACCAAAAGTTCATTGATTGGACTATATGTTCATATTCCCCAAAAAAATCTCATAAATCGTTGCTTTTATCAATTTTCAAGTGCCAAATTTCAATGCCTGTTTAAAGCATCGTTTAGGAAATGCGGTATTAAAAATAGAATTATCAAATATTATTTTTCGTTAAAATCAAGATATGTTTTAGAACTTAAGTTTAGAAAAATAAATAAACACAACAGTAAGCCGCATTAAGTCTTTTAAATCAGTTGGAACATGTTCGCAAATTACCTCAGACATCGGTACAATAGAAGGACTTGAAATTTATTATAGATTCAAATCAACTATTAATAGTTGAATAAGATTAAAATTCTATGAAGTATAAAAGGTACAAAGGCTTCGTGAATAATATTAGGAACATAATAGCGTGCCATCAGTTTCCATTCTACATAGAACGGTATCGACTTTGAGAGGACATTTATCTGTCACTATTCAGAAGCAGGCTGATGTAGGATGACAATATGTTTTGTGCAAAAAAAGCCTCCAATAATGCTGTCAGTTTGAATCCCTTCAACAGACTACAATTCTTCATCAAAATTACTGCTGTATTTAAGATAAAGTAAATAGTAGGTACATGCAGTGCCTTAGCTCCAAACCAGAATACACTGAGTATTTGAACCAAATAATTTAATAATAAATATTTTGTTTTTGAAATGTTGGTCACCCTCTTTATCTTACACTATTGAGAACAGGTAACGTACTATCGAATAAATGGGTTCATCGAACACCGATATCGACACTAAGAACTTCCCAAATACCTAATACACGTAAATGACATTAAAACGCTTACCTTGATTTACTTTAGTTATATCTTTATTCGTGCATCTGAGAGTTAATTATACTACACGTCAAACGAAATCTTTTCAAAATAATTTAAAATATATAAAGGACCAAGTGTCTTCTGCCATTTATTTAACCTAAGACATTTTAATTATCAAATTTAATCAAATTTTACCATTCTATGATACACTAAAAAAATTCAATTAATATTCGAATTTAGAAAACGATTCGTTGCATACTGCAACTTCACACAAAATGTTGTCTCAAAATGTAAAAAAAAAGATAATAAATCTATGTACTAAATTTTCATGTATGTTTATTTCGTCGAGTTACTAAAAATATTGCGAGGGCAAATACATTTTAAAAAGTTACACAGGAATGTGTTGCAAAATTGAAAGTCTAATAACCGCTTCAAAAAAGAAATATATTTATTCTATTTTTTCTCTAATATTTTATATTTATTACTTGTTCACAAATTTTAACGACATATTTGTGATTACTATTTTTTGTACTCTGAAGTATACACTCGAGATTGCCAGTGCACCTGCCTAATGCCAATCCATATCAATAGGTCTCAAGTATTAGGTGCTGATCTAGTTACCTCACTAGCTACTCGTTATTGATCGTATTCCGATACAGGAACGGCAACATAAAGCCTTTATTCTATCCCCAAAATTATAGAGCACGAACATTAATCTGTCCCTAGATACCCTTCCGCGAAATTATGGTCATAAAGATATGGATAATGCCACCATTACTATAACAATGGAATTCATAGTATATTCTGTTTAAAATTAACAATTTTGAAATTGCATAATTTATTAGGCTTCAATAATTCAACGCACAATCAAAACCTGACATATTTGAAATTCGTTCATTAATGTTAAAAAAACCACTTCATTTAATAACTTCAGTTCTGAATCAAAGTCATTATTATGCATAGCAGAAACATTTTATATTCCACATCAATTAGCAATCCATTAAAATCGTTGAAAAAACCTCGCTTCGTGGCTATGCTGACGATACAAAATGCAAGAGCTATTGTGACGCTATTATCCTACGGAACCCCGAGGCGCCAGACAGATTCGCTTTAATATTCATGAGCGTAATTCGACAGATACCCTTAACGATAGCCAGCCGTCAAAATGCTAGCGAAACCGGATCAGTGGCGTTTTGTTATCGAGAATGCACGGTGTTACAGGATTATGGGTGCAATTTATTTTAGTTGGAGATGAACTTCTTTATCTTACATTTTACATTTTCACCCTAAATGTAATACAAAAACACATTCTTATCACTGTCCGTAATTTATTTGCGAATATTGGTACAAATAAGTACATCACATAAAACTAGTACCTAAAAGCATTTTAAAATACTAATTTTTGCAACTTATCATTTTAACAAGGAGCGGTAATACTCGAAACGCTTTCACAAAGGACAGAAAAATGAGGAGAAAAAGCTCATATTATCCTTGTGAAAAATTACCCAACGCATTGCAAGCTGCTACGAGCCCTCGTTTGTATGTTAACGGTGATTACACACATATTTTATGAATTCCTGTAATTACTTACATGTCTTTATGCGACGAATGCTCTCTCGCACGAGAGAAAACCTATTTGGTTTCATTACTATTGTTATATATGTA
This sequence comes from Tineola bisselliella, assembly GCA_028551675.1. Lineage (NCBI taxonomy): Eukaryota > Metazoa > Arthropoda > Insecta > Lepidoptera > Tineidae > Tineola > Tineola bisselliella. The sequence goes on along the minus strand of JAPWLS010001299.1, from coordinate 5,080 downwards.
TTGAGGTGTTTATTCTTATATTAATTTGGGCTATACTTAAATTAGTACCATTGGCATTATGCGACCATTTCAAAAAGCTAAACACAAAACGAAATGTAATTTTATTGATTTTTAAAATTATATATTAAAATGCAACTATATTCAATATTAACTAAGTAAAATGTACAGCCAACATAAACCTAACGTAATCTGTACTTTAGTTGGTAAGTAAGGTCGGCAACAGTATTCGTACCACGTATAAGGAAACACTCTACGGTGTAAATAAGATGTGTAAATAGTAAATAGGGGCATTACGGGCGCCTGGCACGAATTTGCATTAAGATTAACGAGTGTACGCTAGCGGGCCGTGCACTAATGTCGTCTTAGTATACTGCAACCGATTCGTTTTGAACTTTTAATGTAAGGAAAACAAACAAGAAACGCAAGAGTTGATAGAAGTGATTCTTATAAACCACCAGTTAATTTATTTTTATCATAAGCACTAAGCAACATTAGTACGATTATTGGTTACAAACCTATTCTATTCTCTCTTATATTTATTATACAACAATATTGGAGCTACTTATTTTTTATGATAGAAACGGCAATGAGTAATGTATGTAACGATAAAGTATATTTTCTTCATACATGTCAAGTTTAACGACCCGTGAAGTCCATGTTGTTAAGGATAATGTGCTAAGGTTTTTTCTTTTATTTTGTTTTTCTTAAGAAAGCCTTTGACATATAGCTTAAGTCAGTATATCTGTTTGATATACTTTTTTATGGATAAAGAATTGGACAGAATGAGATAAAAGTTAACAGTGAGATTACTTTAAGCCTTATAGACTATGAAATATAATTGTAATACTTTCTATAGGAAAATAGTAATATAAAAACGTGAGACAATTGGTTACTTATAATAAATGTAGCAGTATTGCCGCAGCGGGCGGTAACTGGCACGACGCCAATTTGTCTAATATCTATGTGTACTTATATGTATATACTTGACTCACTAACTCTATGGGGATCAAGACTGCTCGTTTACACTATATAACTTAATTATCTTTGACAATTTAAATTATTAACTTTGTTGTTCAATATTAACTTACTTCTATATCAATTTCATTGTTATTTAATTAATCAATCAATAATTAAATTAATAAATATCAAATATAAATATCAAAAAATTAATAAAAACCCTTGAATTTTTTAGTTCGATATAATCGATAAGCATTTATCAAAATTATAATAATAATCCTTTATTATAGCACCCCTATAATTTGAGTCGAAACTAAATTAATAAATTACACGTAGTTTGTATTCGTGGCTCGTTCAGTCACACTTCCTATTGCCTTGCTATCATTATTTATAATGACCGGGAATTTTATTACTATTTTCCTATACGTTGTGATGGCATTCATACTAATTTATATGACAATTTTTGGAAAATTTATATTTTTTTTATTATCAATTTTTTGTTAATGTTCTGTACAAACCTAGTTCTTGTATCATAATCACAAAATGACCATTGTATGTACAGCAAAGTTACATTAATATCGGCTGTGATTTTTGAAAAATTTGATTTTTTTATTTTGTGAGATATTTCATTAGCCTTCTAGCCTTTTATCTAACAGTTGGGGCTTAATTATAAACAAGCTGAAACCTCAACTCTGGCAAACTATTAAATACTATCAAAATTTCAAAAACAACTTGGACGATGATTAAAAATATTTCCAAATTTTTAATTAAAATAAATGTTATAGTAAACCGCATAGTCTTTTAAATATTTTTATTAGTTAGTGTTTCAAGACACGAATACTTTTTTCCTTAACCCAAAATTTTCAAATTCAGGATAAAGCGAGAAAATTCTACTCGTAATAATCAAGGATAATTCTTAATTGTATTCTTCTTCTTTACTTCTATTTCCTTTTCTAGACTACATTTATAAATCACTAATGTGTTTCAGATAAATCGATATATTAGGTGTATATAATGAAGTATACGCTTTAAGGGTAACTTGGGCATCATGCCAAACCACTAATGCCACTCTCTCATATACTAATATTAGTCCATTACGTAACATAACAAGATATGCTACCACAAAACTCTATCTCCCGTTCTTTAACTATATTTATATCCTAACTGCATTATATTTTATAATAATTTTACTGACTGTTTAATTGTTATTATTATGTCCAGTGGCGCCATCTATCCGAATATAGTAATTTATTTCACGGATAGATGTCGCCACTGTTGTTTAAGAACGTCGGAGCGTTTGGCGCCGACCCTAGCATAAGTGACGAAACAAAATAAAGACAAATATGAACCGAGCATTTGGTTTTTTAATATCGCCGTAAACACTGACATTACCAACATTACTGACTATTTTATAAAGCATTATTCAATTTTTACTGTTAATAATTTCATTTATGGGTTGAAATTATTGTTTTAAACTTGTGTTTACTGAAATTTTAATGTGTCACATTGAGAGATTATTATTAATTGTTTGTTAACGTGCATGAGTGAACAAATTATTTATAATATAATAGTTGAGTAATATTTTCATTTTACCTACAAAAACCACTGGTACTTTTAGTAGAGATTCCATTGCGTCACTAAAATTATTGGAAGAAAAAACACTGAAATGTCACTGAAGACTAAGTTACATGAGCAACATATTTATCAAAAAATATTGTAGTTAATTAAAAATAAATTTGATTAACCTGCATAAAGCCAAAGGTAATCACATTTACTAAACGTAGGTGGCTCGCTGTAATCAAATAACTAACAACTGTACGGCATAAAGAGATTACCAGCTGTATAATTCTGTGCATTTCTGTCATAGATTGTAGGTTGGGTTTCTAAATTGACAAAGTCAGAATTGAAGTTTGGCATATGGTAATGGAGCGTAGTATTTTAGATATGAATTTTCTAGATATAATAAAATGCAACACTATGCTGAACTCCAAAACACAAGTTTTTTATATACCCTAAAAACCATACCTTTAACTAGTAGCCAGCTAAAGTCCATCACATAAATGTCTTAAGGTCCAGGCGAAGGTGATTAAACAAGCTGGACACATCTAACAGTAAAATATAAGTTATAATAATAATTAAGTCTAATCACAAAAAGTTTATTCTAGTTGTCACGCCTTTGTTCCGTTTAAATAAAACTGAAAAAATGTACAATACATACATACTATAAATACATAGAAAAAGCCATTCGCGTTTCATATTAAAATAAACACAATAAAGGCATAAAAGTCGGTTAAAATTCAAAGAGTCAAACAGGAGAGCAGAATTTGTCCGTATTTTACATTGGGACGACAAACTATTTCATTCTAGACAGAATTGGATTGTTGAGTTACGGTAAAACTGTGTTCTTCGTACGTTCTCCATGTTAAACATGCAGTATGTTTTAGTATTTGTATTTAAAGCTTTGTTAAAATGGAGGTTTTAAATTAACTTTTTACATTTTGTTTTATTTATTGACACAATCATTAAATAACATTTATAAAGTGATATACAACATTTGCTTGTAACATTTACAAATATGATTTATTTTCAAATATCAGTCCGCTGAACCAAACCTCGTAACATAATAACTTTGTTCCAAGCATCCTCTCTAGTATATTTAACTCAATAAATTCAGGTTAATATATCTAAGAAAAGCTTTAAAAAATTAAAAATCCGGTTCAAATCCTAGTATCTCAAGTTCGGGAATAGTTTTTAAGGCCGGACTCCGCGGCGTTTAAATTGAATTAGTACCACGAGTAGTAGAGCGCATTGCAGTCTTTCCACTCACGACGACACGAATGGAGTAAATTGAACAAATTGAATGTTTGCTTTGAACATTACTTTTTTATTTGTTTTCATACACTTTTTGAAATATATCACACAAATTATTTTCAAAACTCATCGTATAGTCTCACTCTAAAGGTTGGCCAACATCTTTTTCTAAATATCTGCCGTTAAAAAAGGTAAATAAAAGAAATGTTTTAATATCCTGTTTGGAAGTTGAGCAATAAATACAATTACCTTTCCGCGTACAGAGAAAAATGTCGTAAAACGCGACCAACCTTACCTAGGTAGGGAAAGATTGGTGATTACATTGAAAAAAATGTTACTAAATCTTGGAATAACAAAAATACTAGTCGACAACTAATTTTATTATCATACTAGCTGACTATATAAATAAATAAATATATTTTGTAAATTGATACATGATACTTGTGCCAAACGTGACACAAGTTTTGATTAAGATTAACGCTGATTCGAAGGACCTTATGCTCTTTTCCCGTCACTCCTGTTCAATGTGAGAACAACCACTCACCTTTATCAAATCTCCTCCAGCACGTAAAAGGCACCACACAAAACAGTATTTGCTTTCTATGATTTTTTCTCAATTTGTTTTTGCTTATTACGCCGTGACAATGACACAATACGATCTTCATACGACAAGGCGCGGCCAACTAGATTTTGCGTTGAGGCGCGACCAACTAGATTTGAAGTTCGCGCGCAGAACGGGCTGCGCTGATGCGCGGTGTGGGCCGAATTGGCGCCAGATTAAGAAACGACTCCAGCTCGCAGCTGCCCTACACCGAACGGAGCGAGCCAGGATCGAACATTCCCCCCACCGAAACCAGCGTGATGGTTTCTTACATAAGGAATTTAAAAAAGAGAGGGAATAAAAAAGATTTAAACTTAGATATATGTATATGGGCTACGAGCTCAACAAACAAAATATATGACAAGTCTTTAAGAAAAGAAAAACATTAACTTTAAAAATTAAATCTAGACCTTATAATAAATTTAATAATAATAAGATAATGCAAATAATAGAAATAAAATTAATTATTATAAGGTAAAGGACTAAGTTTATTAACTGGTCTTTGAACCATGCTTTTCTGAGTTCGAATGGTAACACAACGGACGATACCGTCTTTACCAGGATTAATTTTTACAACTCTAGCGAGTGGCCAGTTACATGAAGTGGTTTGATCATTTTTAACCAACACCAAATCTCCGACCTTAAGATTAGGAGGAGAAGTGAACCACTTTGCCCTTTGTTGCAAAGTATTTAAGTATTCACTACTCCATT
>JAPWLS010000388.1:0-17742 GCA_028551675.1 Tineola bisselliella | reverse complement strand
TTTTTTTAAATGTGAATAAAAACAAATTAAAGCAGTATTCCTTGAAATAGTACGAGATGAGGCACCCGGATGTAAATTACCTGTGGCCGGCACTGAAACGTTTGATGCATTTGAGTTGAACGAAACCATCTTCATACTTTTATTTATTAAAATTCAGTTTTTTTGTACAGGCTATGATTGACGAGTTTCTTGCGGTATTCTTCTCGTCATACGCCTTTCCGAAGTCACGGTAAAGTCTAATGTTGAGAAAGTGCACGCTTTTAGTGCCTATGGTAATAAACGATTTTCATTTCATTTCATATATTTAACACAAAACAGCTGAGCCAATGTACAGTGTACACTTCTTTAGAATATACCAAAGAAAGAAACGACTGCTTTAACAGTGGGCTTATCACGAATTTTAGTCTGGCTTTCGAACCGAATTCGCTTCGAGCGATTTGTATGGAAATTTGAGCAGCGCCACCGCGAGCGAATTTGGAACTACAATATTTTAGATACTTTTTGTTAATTTTCGAACGTCTCGATCTTTCGTTCATTTGATAGATTGCTGATGCTCGTTGGTCGTTAGTAAAAATTCATGATCCCGATTGCTAACGGATCCGTTTTACTTGTGACAGCTCGATTCGAAAGCCAGACTAAATTCGTGATAAGCCCACAGATCTCCAGCTAATAGCAGGTTCTACCAGCATAACCGAACAGACATCACATGCCATATTGCAATAAGTGATAATATTTATCACGATTATTCATTCATACTATAGTTATAACGTAAGTCGAGGGGCCATGTGTTTTTTGTCGGTGCGCGCGCGCCGCAATTTAGTATACCTGGTGCGATATTTTACATGTTCCGCTTTATTTTCATTACTTTTACTGTCTAGTTTAAAATGTAGACGGATTATTCAAATAAAAATATGAAATTGGGTGGCTTATTTCTTGATATTTTTTGTATGTTAATCCAGAACTTGATCCAGGAGTGGGAATAACTGTTGTCTCAGAAGAAAATCTACGGACGTCTCTTTACATTGTATGGTATGGTATAGGCCCGCAGATATTCAACCATTTACCTAAGATTATAAGAGACATTGATAATTTTAATTATTTAAAAAAATCTCAACGTATTTTTAATGAACAAGTCCTGCTTTTCAACTGGTGAATTTATGAATGACATTTTGTAGGTTTAAATTTAATTTGACATTATTTGCATCCCATATACATTATGTAAAATATGTGATACTACTAACATTACTTTAAGACCTATGTTACTAACCATATTTATGGCAAATAAATGAATTTAAATTTGTAATGAAGGAGCCTGAGTTCGTACAATTTTATTAGAATTTAGAGGAACGACAATCGCAGTAAAATACAAATGGTCCTTTAAAAATAAAAATACGTCGACAATACATGTTAAAGTAGACAATGATCTAATTCAAATAGAACAGCGATATTGAAAGACATACACACATTTTGGTTGTTTATCATAAAAGTTTGTTTTGTAAAGGTGAAACCGTTCAGTTGTAATTATTAAGGAATTTATTAATGAATTAAAAGATCAGCTGACTTAAGTAACTAACCTAACGCAAGCTAACAGCCATCGTCGAAATTTCCACATTCTTTCTCTTTTATACTGTGCTCGCTTTAGCCCTGCATCCCCGCCTTATCTTAAACAACGCTTCCAATCTCTCCACCTCTTCCAAGACTATTCTCTTCGTTCTTCCACTAATCACACTCTACTGATTCCTTCTCCTACGTTCTTCTACTTAAATTCCTTCACTGTGGAAGCTATACGTCTCTGGAATGATTTACCTTTATCTATTAAATCTGCACCATCTCTTCCTATCTTTAAACTTAAACTTAAATCACTATACCTCTCTCCTTCTGAATAATATTTGTATGTTATGTATTTTATTTATCTAAATTGCATTGCCCAATACTATTACTGCTTCTCCTATGACAATTGGTTATCTGGAAGAAACTTACCTTTAGTGATAAGATCGTCAATTGCTCTAAATCTGCTTCCTATTATTGTTGTATTATTATTATTATTATCAGCTAACCTAAATAAATGACTTAACTATATCAAAACCCATACCACACACACGAGGTTGCGATCAGTTGCGAAGTAAACAGCGCGTGCATCAGAGTCCCTCGTGGCGTTGTCACTTCGTAACGCAATGTTAACTGCTGACATTTGTAGAAGAATTACTAACACGTTTGGATACGGTATATTTTTTATATATTACTGACAGATAATAAACTAGGTCAAAACGACTGTCTATTATATACATAATTCAATAGTTTAAAACGTATTTTTTGTTGCTTAATCAGATATCAGATCTCTTCCAGCCCTAAGTTTAAACTAACTGAATCGACCACTACATTTTCCGGTTTGAAGAAACTTATGTGAAATAATAGTGCGGATTAAAATGGCAATAAAAACAAGAAAGATGACACTGACAGAATAAACGTCAAAACCTCAAATCTTCTTAAATAAGTATTTTCGTCTTGTAGAATCGAAGTGAAGGAAGTGAAGCTGTAAGTTTCAGCAAAAGCATAGTACCACGTCCACGGAAACTATTGCATGCTGATAAAGTAGGTGACGGATGCTACCGTTGCACCTCCACACGTCAGAGCCTCAATAACAAATGGTCCAATTACAGCGACCACAATACAACATGAGGCACGAGCTAGCATGCCCGAACTACTAGGCATTACACTGAAATACTGTCCAACTGAAAAACTAATGAAAACCACGTATTCATAAAAAAAAAAACTGTACGGTTTATTATTAATTCAATATGACGTCTCACCTCAGTCTTTGCAAAACTTTCGAAAATGTAACTGTAAATATCAACTTTACCTTCCGAAAATACATTTTTCATCCAATCGACTTTGGGTTGAAAATATTATAGGTCTAGAAACCTAGAAGACAAAGAGGGCAAATATAAAAAATCTAATGTTTCTAAACATTAAATTCGATTTCTAAATGCATAAAACCGCGCACCCACGTTCATTCAGTGCAATTGTTGAATACAATCCAACAATTAGATAGGAAATTTTTAATTAATCAGTGCCAAACTCACCTAGAATGTTATGCTTGGAACTCGAACGATTGGCGCCCGGGATTCGCGACGTGAATGTGTCCCTTCACTGCTTCCTCTGATAAAAGTTGCTCACGTTTACAATGAAACAATGTTTCATACACATGCAAATTAACAATTATTTTATTGTAATTCATTACCAGGAAAATGAATACTTTTAAAAATGCAACATCCCTTACTAATATAAATGTGAATGTGAGTTTGTTTGTTACGTTTTCACGCAACAACTACTCAACCGATCATCATGAAACTTTGTACACATATTTTTGGAGGTACTACAAGTAACATAGGATACTTTTTATAAAAAAAAAATTGTACTATAGTTTCCAACTGACTATAGTTTCAGCTGTTTGGAATCATATTGGTTCACTTCTATTGATACTTATTTAATGAGTTAAATGCGAGCGAAGCCGCGGGTAAAAGCTAGTCTATACATATATGGGGCATTCTTTTACAAACCGAACAGATTTTGGCAAAAATTGACCGACACATTTTTGATTTGACTGAAACTTTTTTTACGGGTTCTATATTGAAAAAAAAGAGACCCGTATTTTTTATTTTTTTATTTTTCACAATATTTTAGACGCTAGCCTGAACTGAAAATTCGCGATTTTGATGATTTTGGGCTTGAAGAGTAATTTTCAAAAATTCACAACTCCGGTTCTATTTGTGATACGGACGGGTTTTTTCTATAATTTTAAAGGTAAAAGAACAAGCTTTAAGAATAAAATATTTTTAAAAAAATTTATTAACAATTTAAGATTATTATTAACGATTGAAGTTTTTAAATTGATTTTTAACAATTGCCCCCACCTCGTATCGAGTTTTAAGTATTACCATCATATTCTTCGTTAAATTGTCTTTCAAAAACAAATTTTTAATCGATGGACAAATTATTATTACTATCGGAAAAAAAAATTAACATAGCGCGCTGCTTCGCATAGGCGCGCGGGCCATACTGCGCGCCTTTCTTTCTTGTCTCTCATCGGTTTTCTTTGGAATATACATTAATATTATATATTTTTGATTAAATACTTTTATTTGTTCGTCGAGAAGGCTTTATAACAAATAGAAAACATAATATCAATAATAAGTACATATAAATAAAACACATCATTGTATAAAAAAAATACTTAATTAATATCTCAATATCATATTAAAAGTACCCCGTTCAAAATAACATTATTAACTGCAGCTAAATCAATCAAATGAATTCGTAAAAAAATGCGAGTAACCTATTTAAGCCACAGCCGATATTTTATAAAAAAATGATAAAAGTATGGCCCAAAATTATTCAAAGTCATTTTTGGAACTTAAAAATTAAAAAAATCGATTACCTTTTTTAATAGCATGAAAGTACAACTCTTCATAAAGAAAATGCGTATCCGGACGATTTTCTATGACCTTCTCTAGGGCAAGAGTGGCCATTTTCCGAAGACACCTTTTTTTCGAAAACTCGATGTATCTCGGTAAAAAATTAATATTTTTTAATTTTACAAAAACGAGCTTATTTGGCTAGTAAATACCTGCCTTTTTGGTGAATTTTAAAAAAGAAAACCAAAAATTAAAAAAGTTATTATAAAAACAAAAAATGGTATTTTTCGATGATTTTTTAAAAATAACTCGATAAGTTATGCATCGAATTAAACTCAACAAAAACGAATCGATGCATTTTTTTAATACCTACAACTATCTAACTTAACTTTTTCTGATCGGAGACATTATTATTAAAAAAAAACAGTTTTCTTGAACTTTCGGAATTTTTTAGGTTAGGTTCGCCATTTCGGCACGAGTTGCTCCACACAGACACTCATATTATTATTTTTTTCCTATACGGCTGTATTTTTTTTGTCCGAGTTAGAATTTTTTCCACTTTCTTTATTCATTGATTGGACTATATGCGAAGCAGCGCGCTTGTTAATTAATTTTTTTTCCGATAGTAATAATGATTTGTCCATCGATTAAAAATCTGTTTTTAAAAGAAAATTTAACGTAGAATACGTTGGTAATACTTAAAACTCGATACGAGGTGGGGGCAATTGTTAAAAATCAATTTAAAAACTTCAATCGTTAATAATAATCTTAAATTGTTTATAAAAAAATTTCAAAACTATTTTATTCTTAAAGCTTGTTCTTTTACCTTTAAAATGATAGAAAAAATCTGTCTGTATCACAAATAGAACCGGAGTTGTGAATTTTTGAAAATTACTCTTCAAGCCCAAAATCATCAAAATCGCGAATTTTCAGTTCAGGCTAGCGTCTAAAATATTGTGAAAAATAAAAAAAAAAAAAAAACGGGTCTCTTTTTTTCAATATAGAACCCGTAAAAAAAGTTTCAGTCAAATCAAAAATGTGTCGGTCAGAAAGGTGTTCGGTTTGTAAAAGAATGCCCCATATATAAAACTCAAAGGTGACTGACTGACATAGTGATCTATCAACGCACAGCCCAAACCACTGGACGGATCGGGCTGAAATTTGGCATGCAGGTAGATGTTATGACGTAGGCATCCGCTAAGAAAGGATTTTGATCAATTCTACCCCCAAGGGGATAAAATAGGGGATGAAAGTTTGTATAAATCTTATTAGATTTTCGTCTGATTGAACTGAAATTAAAAATTGACAGATATGTGGTTAATAACTGGAGCAAGTTTTCAATTATGACTCACGACAGGAATGGTGATAACTACTTAACACACGTTAAACAAAAGTAAAGCCACACAAACTAAACCTAATTAATAATAATACTTCTTAACGCGAGCGAAGCCGCTGGCAAAAGCTAGTATTCATATAAAATAAAGGGCACAAACTAGCGGGAGAAAGAAGAACTAAAAAATAATGTGCGAAAGTAGCGCATACGAATAGGGACTAACCCGCAAATGCCTACAGCCGATGACAGTAAAGGTGTTTGCGATTTATCGACAACAAAATAGTTTTGAAAAGGTGAGTTTGCATTCAGTTCCTGTTTTAAATTAGTTTTTAATCTCCCTTTTAATTGGGAACAATTGTAATGTGATAGGCATTTATTTTTAGTTATACTACCTACGGATGTAAATTATTTTTATTATTATTAAAAAGATATGTAGCAGATCTTGTATTTATCACTTTTATATGAAATTTAAACTCAAAATTAGTTATATATAGACTCATTATTCTTATATTATATATAATCATATATAGTTCATAGTTATAAGCGAAGCCGAAGCGACCACACGTATCCTGATGATGCCACGTGAAGTGGCGAAACGCGTCGAGACAAGTTGTTGAATGTTGGTGGAGGTTATTTTCCTTTATCGACCTAATAGCGGGAATTATAAATAATTTCCTTTAATATGGATTTCCGTAAAGTAACGCCTGATATACTCAGTTAAATAGAATTATCCGATTTGGTTGTTTTTTTTTTTTTGTAACAGAACAATTACCTCAACATGTGACCATTCAAACGTGAACTGATATAAAATAGATGGCAATACCAATTCGATTGTGTTAACAGTAACCTTTTGACGTACGGATATAGTGCTGTAAACATTTTACACTGACAGGCACAATTAAGTGAGTTAAAAATAATGTCTTTTATAATTACAAACCTTGTATATACTACTGTATAGATATTATTGAACCTGCATTTATTCACGACGTGTAACAGATTTTCAGTTTTTAAAACTTCAATAAAGGCAAAATCAAAATTTTTTATTTCGTATAGGCCTTTTAGGCTTTTGGGCATAGTCAGCATCTACCGAGATTTTGGAAAGGCATATGACGAGAAGGAATCACAAGAAATCATAGCCTGTACAATATAATGTTAGTAAGTACAATTATTGCTTGGCTTTAACACTAGATTTACCAGACCAGTCAAAATGAAATGAAAACCTACTGCGTGTAACATTTTCTTTAATTCTTCTAATCTTCTTTAATTTATAACAGAAGAATTAGTTTTATGAATTTTATATTATTTTATATATATTTGTAACAAATATATACTTTTTTGGTTTTGGTAGAAATATGTATATTTAAGCTGGTAAATCTAGTGTTAATTAAAAATTAATACAATGAATGTAAATAAAGCCAGTACCTAAGTATATAAGCACACCAACATACACACAATTATCTCAGTCATTAAGAAAACAGTTGAAATTAAAATTGTGGTCTAATAATAAAATCTCCATGCAAAAATAAAGTACCCATAGTAGCTTAGAATATTTAATGGAAGGTATAGTAATAATTGGGATACCGGCCCTTAGTGTCGTAATCTGACCCAATCCGTGTGTTCGTTGGTGCAGTGACAGCGGGACACGAACTCCGATGCGTTATTGTTTTAATTTTGTTGATATTACGGTGTAATTGGTGTATATTCGGCAGATAACTCGCGGCCAAGCTGCGTTTAATGGCAGCCACTGCTATGGCGTGCGGTGAAGGTGTAGTGTGCGCGCTTACACGGGCAACTCTACTTTAATTGGGAGTACAAGCTTAAAAGTTATTTAATTTTTTTAAATTTTATTTAATATAACGTGCAAAGTAATTTAAATAAATCGTAACGCGAGAGTAAACCGCTGGAAGTTTTGATATAAATATGTTGTTTTTTAAATTATTTTTTAAATATAATTGACATTGCAAACTGTGGTAACATTTCAAGGTCTGTAAATATAATATTCCATGCACACAAAGGTTAGTCTCAACTCTAGGACGTGTATCACTTATAGAAATAGATCCTATACACAAAAGTGAGCTTTATTAGAGTAACTTGAACGGTGTAAACGTGTTACATATACAGGTATTTACGATGCATAGAGGAGCATTGTTTTGCGTCGAATTTCATTTCCCATTAACGTGGCATAAGTTATAACTGCGCTGCGATTATTACATCCATCGCGCATAATAATTGGCTGCGATCGGGGAAATGCAAGTATACGCTTTATCATTGTACAAATTGGAATTTGCAACCATATGATTCAGATTGATTTTTACTTAAAATTTTTCACAGGTGATTGACAAAGGAACTTGGAAAAGGTACATTTCTGTATTTAGAATTTTTTCAGATTGTGGTCAGTGACCCTGAAAACATGAAGCAGATCGATGTTTCGCTCATGAAGCGCACGCCTTTAGTGCCTATGCTAATAAATTACTTTCATTTCATTTCAATAAGCCTTTCAAATATCATAGTTTTAATTTATATGTATATTAAACCATATGTATGTAGGTATGTTATTTATTGCTTTTTTAATGTGTTCTTTGCCTTTAGGTATCACTCAAGGAGAGAAAGTGGTTTAATCATATTCATTCATTTGTTTTAAAATATAAATTTAGAAAAAAACATATCACTATGAAAAATTAGTCTCAAGCAGTGTTTCCCAACATGGGGCCCACGCCCGACAGGGGGGCAATTTGATTGTTAAGGGGGGCAATTCGAAAATGGACTCGACACAAGTTTAACCCTTTCGCTCCGGGCCATTTAAATGCAATGCTAGATTTCGGTGCCAAATTTAACGAAAAAAGCAAATTCTTAAATAATTGCGGTAAATAACTATTATTTATAATTTCTACTTGCTTGACGAGACTAAAATATCAACTGGGCGTTTGGTTACATAAGGGGGCATAAGAATTTTAGGAAGACTAAGGCACAAAAAAAAAGGTTGGGAAACACTGGTCCAAAGTATGTGAACTACAATTCACTATAGCATATAGAAATGTATAGATCGGCAAATATTATTTTTACAGAAAAAAATTTGAGCGACTCTCCAAAGACGTATCTATTACTTTTGGAACTCTATATTTCACTTTAAAGTGCGCCTAGTTATATATATATATATATATATATATAGTTACAACTATGTTGGGAGATCATTTGCAAGTGGGATAATATTTGCGAGTAACATTTAGCACAGACGCTGTTATTTATTTGATTTCGGCAACATATTTACATTGTAACGATAGGCAAAGTGCTATTTGATGGTTTTGTTACACTCTACTTTGTTTATAGTTGACGTCTGTATCTTCAGGTTGGTATGACGAAAAGTACACTCATGCGATTAATCATAGAAATTTCAGAATTTATAATATAAAAAAATATATTGGAGTTAATTACTTTTATCAGTTGATTAATTAATCATTAATTAAATTAATGAATAATGTACTGTACGTTTTCAAATCATAAACAAAACAAACCAGAGGCTATTAAACAATCGAAATCGATACTTTTGTTATTTACTTACTAATCTTAACAAATGAGCAAATTAATATTATATGCTTAAATTAACGCAAATAGTCATACAAAAGCGCACACAAAAGACATAAAGTACAGTCAGCTTAATAAATTTCGCTTAAATAAAGATTCAAAGAACAGGTGTTCATTTATTTATAGAGTTGAGTGTACGCTTCTAATAATACCAAAATTCCATATAAGTAAGATTGCGTGTGGTCTCTGCCTACGTGGGCACTCTAAAACACTTAAGAGGAACCTATACAATTATCATGTATAACTATCCCTTTCTCGCATACTAGCATTTATACAAGTCGAAAAAAGACGAATGAGGTGTATTAATTTTTCGTGCGGACAAATTAAAACCATTGCCGTCTCACTCACACATATTGCCGTCCTTGTCGTCTCATAATCATAACAGTCACATTTGCAGTTGAAATATTTGTCACATTTTCCGCGCGAAAGTGAAATTAATTATTTTATTTATTTAGTTTACTTTTGATGTTATTTAAACCCTCCTTAATGGGAACGTGTGTCGCGTGGGACGATCCTCTAACGATTTGAATTAATTTTAAAAATAAATTATATTATTATTGTGTGCCAATGAAGACTTATATTTTTAATTAAAACATTTAATGACCACGAACTAAGATAATGCTATAATAATCAGGACAACGATATCACTCATACCTGGGGGTCTACTCAGCATATCCGAAGTTTCGTGACACAGCCGTCACATCTGTAGCTTACGTGAATTTTGACATATAAGCCTGTAAAAATTCATGTAATTTCGTGAATGATTACGGGTACGTAAGTGTTCCTGAGTAGGAAACGTCCGTATTTTCGTGCGCCTGAGTAGCCACCGTGAAACGAATACAATTTTCAATAACATAACATATAATATAAAAATTGTTGTGACCGGAAATCACACTGGCCAATACGCCATGTGCCTTCAAATATTATATTATACGAAAAAGCAATTCTACAGACAGAAACTATTAATACTTTATGATGTCTGGATTTGCCTAGTGCATTGCCTAATTATGAAAATTATGTAGGTTTATTAAATTATCTAATTTGATTCGTATTTATTCCAATACGAATTTTGTAGGTGTTTTTTCTATGAATAACTCGCTTCTACATCTATATTCTTCTAAACCAAATATATATATATATGTGAGTAGTATCGAGTCATACCGTATATTGTAGATATACCTAGGTTTAGAATATATAAATAAAGGGTAATAAATTGTCTAATACCATAAAATATGCATATAAATTGGATGAAAATTGAGGCAAGCGTTTTGCAGCCGATAGAGGCTTGATGAATGGACAGAGAGCCGGGGCAGCTTGTTCATCTTTGTAATATATTGTAATGCAGCAGTTGACGTTATTATATTCCTTTTTAGGCATCTATTCAAGCACTATTTCGACTATATTTGCTACTAGCTGTTGCCCGCGACTACGTCTGCGTAATTATGAATATATAAAGTATTATGAAGTTTAAAGATGTTTCATATTTCAGTCAACAGACAATGCCTATCACACTTCTGTAATAAAGTGGCATCTAACCACAATAATGACACCTAATCTCAAAAATTCAAATAGTTTTATACTGCATATATAAAAATAACAAACGGAAATAAAAATAAATAGCGAAAAAATCCAAACAGCTGAAACTATAGTCTATTGGAAAGAGTAAAAAAAAAACAATTATTTATTTTTTAATAAAAAGTATCCTATGTTACTTCTGGTACCTCCAAAAATACGTGTACAAAGTTTCATGATGATGGGTTAAGTAGTTGTTGCATGAAGACGTAACAAACAAACTCACATTTACATTTATAATATTAGTAGGGATTTAATTTCATTAATTAATATGACTCTAGTACCGATGGAAGCCATACCAATCACAGGCTTGAAAAATTGTTGACGTGATTTTTGACCAATGACAATAATCCATTGCAAGTGTCTACTGTCACCTAGCTGTCATTACGTTATGTTACATGCATTTATAAGTAATCGTTTCAATCGATACTTATTAATATATAAATAGTGCAAATTAATGTTTAAACTGGATATTTGATATATAAGTATATGTAACATATTACTATTTTATTTTGATTACTGTCAATGGTTGTCGTGTTTATTAGTAAATAACACTAGTTTACAAATTAAAATAAAAGTCATGTCCTTTCAATGTATTCCATATCGTTGTATTTAGTAGTAACAACTAAACGCAAACATATATTTATTTTATTTCTATCACGTCTATAAATCAAGTTCTTATTACATCTTATTTTCAAACTACCCATAAGTTGGTTTCGATTTTATTTTAAAATTTTGATGCTGTGTAGTGTTTAGTTAAATAAATATTTGTTTTTACAATGTCAAAAAGGTTGTGTAAAGTACATCCTGATCGTTTTTGTTATGTGTATGGTGAATTTATAATATCTAAAAAAGGATATCCCATAACGGAATCACTCAAAGATGCATATTTTGGTTATTTCAAAATGACGTGTTAGAATTTTTTTATAATTTTTGTAAAACTCAGTGCACCTCAATTGTTAAGAAAAAAAAACGTTTCATTTGAAGGACAAAAACCTTGTAAACTAGTGTTATTTATTAATAAATATTTTATACTGCATACAATGGAATAAAATGCTTTTAAATTAGGAAAAGGTAATCACAGATCAAATTACGCTCATCCGCTATTTTTATTAATAAACACGCTTTTATTAGCTTGGGTTGTATGTATGTATGTATGTATGTAACGGAATCTTTGAGCATAATTTTCACCAATTTCCAGAAGTCTGATTAATTTGAAACTTTGCATACGTATTAAGGATCGATGACAATGCAATAATTTAATAACAGTTTCCCATTATCCTTCTTAGGACCGCCAGGATTTATAAATTCTTTTATAGATCCTGTGTAGTGGAGTAAAAGAGATAAAGCTAGCGCGCGTGTTTTTTTAGTTTTTTAAACTATTTAATATTATTGAATACGGACCTTATTGTTACAACCATTGAGATATAAATTAGATAGACTAACTGTTTATACAGGACGTAGCACAATTTAATGTAATTTATAAAACAAATGCATTTCTTAAGAATACCCTTGACATTGTATATAGGTATTATTACACAATTTTCAGTAAAAGCCTTTATTACTAAACAGTGTAGTGAGGTATCGCCGCGGGTGGTTAAACTGCTTCAAGTGGCTTTGCTTGTAATACACACCTTACCACTTTCAATACTACCTCCACCGTTATATAAAAGAGTACATATTAACATTTATTTCATCAGCTATTGATTATTTTACAATGAAAATTCTTCATGTTCCTTGCCATCCGGATGAATGGAAAATGAAAATCGTTTATTAGCATAGGTACTAAAAGCGTGCGCTTGTTCATCGTTAGACTCTACCATGACTTCGGAAAGGCGTATGACGAGAAGACAAGAAACTCGTCAATCTGGGCCTGTACTTAAAATAATTAACAAAAAAGAAACTGAATTTTAAATCAGAAAAAAGTAAATAATAATTTATAAATCACATAATTTACAAAAATTAAATATAGATCAGATCCACGGTGCAACCAAACAGATATCAGCCTATGCCAGCCATTCCCAGAGTGGTGTTCCGCGGAACCCTAGGGCTAAAATACTACCAAAAATACCTATCAAAGGGAGATTATAAGGTTACATCTAAATATTACGTAATATTACATTGCAATATGATTATTCATAAATACATATAAATCAGTTTTTTATAATTAAGGCTTTTTCCTTCGCTAAAAAAGTTTGAGAACCGCTGGCCTACAAAATAATATAAGAAACTACTCTGGTGAGTAGCAAAGAGAAAATCAACATTATACATGCTGCATAGTGGACTCGACAAGATCTGCTGCATCACTTCATTTATTTTATCAAATCTTTAAGCTTAAATAATAACCAATGGGAGCATTTTAACAAAACAAAGGTGCAATAATAAGTAATATGAAACTGAACGTGCCGGTACGATGTCTAATAGAAACGTGTCTTTGACGATGTTTTGCGGTTTACATTGGAAATCTATAATAATTCCTTTCGTTTTATTTATTTACCACGAATTCATATAAATGTTACAATCAAGTTTATTATACTACGGAGGTAAGCAGAAACACTCTAATAAAAGTTACACAATCCCTTACTAATATAAATGTGAAAGTGAGTTTGTTTGTTACGTTTTCACGCAACAACTACTTAACCGATCATCATGAAAATTTGTACACATATTTTTGGAGGTACTAGAAGTAACATAGGATACTTTTTATTAAAATATATATATTTTTTACTATAGTTGTTGGCGATCACAACCTCCTTTTGATTTTTAAAAATTATATTTAGTTTTATAAAAAATACAACTTAATAATAAGAACTGAAAAGTGAAAAGTGGATTTTTCTTTTGCACGGCCTCAAATATATAATATACTAGCTGACCAGGCGAACTTTGTTCCGCCTTAGAAGCAATAAATAAGCAGATTTTAGATTTTATTAATTCAATTTTTTATTAGGAAAATCAAATAAATAAAATCAAATATTTTAATGATTCTTTATTTATTGTTCATGTATTTTGATCCTGCTGTTGAGCGTTAGGAGGCCCAGCTGATTTGTCTCCGTCTCCATTTGATAAATTTTGTTGTGTGATTTGAGTTGATGCACCAGGTTGATAAGTGAACGTGTCCGGTAAAACATGATCATTGACATCACCCCTACCTCGTTTTGATCCACGACTATAATAGGAATAATTGGATATGTCACTGGATATGTTTGGCTGCTTTCATTGTCGCTAGATTCGCTAGACGTGTTGTGTCGTGCTAGGCGTCTCGTTCGAAACTGTTTATGCGTTGCTTTGCCGCTACTAATGCACACTTTTGAGAAGTGGTTGTTCTTCCCGCATAACCTACAGCGTTTGCCTCTGACTGGACATTCTTCTAAATTAGCGTGATAGTCTCCTCCGCACATTTGATTGTTTCGTAGTTGACGTTTCTTCGATTTCAAAGTATCGTTACTTCTCGTTGTTCGTATAAAATGTTGCATTATTAATAAAATATAAATGCAGTTTTAACATGAAAAAGCTGTTTATTTTCAACCACAATGACATAAGTGACAATTGTTTTTTAATTATGTAACAACTTTATGTATCAGTTTATTGTTAATTATAAATTATTAAGACCATTAATCGAAATATAAACTATCCTATATCTCAAGTTAGACCAAATTACACATAAAATGCCAACTTTCATCGAAATCGGTTGACTTGGTGAAGAGTTCACTGGGAACATACATATGACACTGGATTTTTATATATTAAGATTGCGAGATAGCAGCAATAATAGTTTCCAATTGACTATAGTTAGTATGATCTCTGATAGTTATTTAATGACTTAAATGCGAGCGAAGCCGGGGGTAAAAGCTACTAATTTCATAAAATCGAATACAAAAGAATATACCTTAATATTAAATAGTTACTGCATATCACCACTAGATGGCACTACTTTGATATTTTGAATTCTGTAAAGATATATTTAGGTATAACTTAGGAATTATTTGAAAGCCTAGTCTTTCTCCTTTTGTGTAGTTAATTCCAGCTATTTTCTCATACATAATATTTTACACATATTATTCGAGGTGTGTCTTAATTGGGCACTGATATACGGGTAAGCGGACAGATTTAGTGACATACATTATACACGTATATATTTCAACCTTGAATGGGCGCGATCCTGACTGCTCTCGAGTTATTTTTGTCTCCGTTTTTGTCAAAGAAATTTCTTAATTTATGTTTACGCTAATATCTCTCAGGTTTATTTATTTACTAGCTGTTGTCCGCGACTACGTCTGCGTAATAATGAAGATATAAAGTACTATGAAGTTTAATGATGTTTCATATTTCAGTCAACAGACAATGCCTATCACACTTCTGTAATAAAGTGGCTTTTAACCACAATAATGACACCTAGCCTCAAAAATTCAAATAGTTTTATACTATTTTATAGTTTTATAAAAATGACAGACGGAAATAAAAATAAATATAGAAAAATTCCAAACAGCTGAAATTATAGTCAATTGGAAACTATAGTAAAAAATTATTATTTTTTAAATAAAAAATATCCTATGTTACTTCTAGTGCCTCCAAAAATATGTGTACAAAGTTTCATGATGATCGGTTAAGTAGTTGTTGCGTGAAAACGTAACAAACAAACTCACTTTCACATTTATATTAGTAAAGGGATGTATTATATTTTTAATTTTTAATACTTATTTGAGAATTACAAATGCTTGGGTTTATTATCGGAATTCACAGCACATGCTCCTATAAGCCGGCGTACTGGCATTCGTCTCTGTTCATCGAAGGCTTTCTAGCTTAACACACGACGGACTACCATAAAAACATTGAACCAAAGTAAAAACGTACAGTCAATCACAAAAATAACACTCACCTTTAGCAGCCAAAAAAATTCATATATCACACAAAAGGGCCAGTTTCACCCTTAATAATTCTCCATGTAAGTTATTTTCACCCCATATAACCACGCTCACCTCTCATAGATTGGGTGATAAAAAAACCGGGAAAACACCACTGATTTATGGGATATTTTCCCCAACGATATAAATAGTTGTTTTAAGAACTGAGATGGAGATGGGAGAGATTTTTTTTAACAAAAGGTAGATTGTGGTCAACGCACCTATTTTAATGTTATATAAATATAAAAATAAGCGGCAATTTTCGTTGTAATTTTATAACTCAGGAACGGGCTCACCTATCCAAACCAAATGTTAAGGCTTTGTTCGGACTATTTAGTAGATGGTTTATGTGAAGTTTGCACAAAATCGGTAAAGCGGTTCTTCATTTATCACATTTTTTGTAACAAATTAATTCAATAAATGGCGGATTGTGCTGTCAAATTGAAACTATTTTCAGTGTTGACAGTAATTGAAACTTTTTATGTCATTCATGCTGTTTGATGCATGAATTTGATGTTCCAATTAATTTCTTTTAATAGCAAAGCACGTACCGGACCGCTAGTATTTTATAAACATTTCTTCATATTTAAATTTATATTTCGATTCTTTTTTTTCTCCCCTCTTCCTTCCATCTATTTAGCTCTTGTTTTTTATTTTTATGTATTTTTGTAATTTTATTCGAAGTGTAGTATCTATCCCTTTATCACCTTGAGCATGCCGTCCTATCCTATAATTAAAATTTCATTTAGTTTATATAATAGTAATCCTTTTTATAATATGTACCTAGTTCTAATGTAGTTTTGTAGGTAGGCTTTATAAATAAATAAAGATTAAATAATTTGGCAAGTTACTGTATTAATTTACTCCACATATGTTTATCGTAACAGTTATATCTAATATATATTATTTATAATTTTTGAAACCTTTACTAACTCAAGCACACTATTGCAACTTATACGATTCTTTTTTGTTAATCTGACGACAATGGTATCCCCCACCCTATAGGCAGTTTCTCGATAACGCCATGACAAATGAATAGGTGCTTCCCCATATTTTTATATTACCTATATGATTTATTTTGACGGCCATAGTTAAGCGAGAGTTTTGGTTCATTTTCAGAATAAAAAAACTTTATCTTTAGTGTGGAGTATAGAATAAATCAGAGATTGAGGCTTCCCCGGATTTCATCTCTTTTTTATTTTTGTATAACTTTCTTTCTTTCAAGTAATTTATTCATAATAATTTCAATAATGGAAATATATTGTTTGTATATAACAGACCCACCACAATATATCTATATTTATAAAGCCTACCTACAAAATTACATTAGAACTACATATTATAAAAAGGACTACTATCATTCACACTAGACAGTCATGAGTCAACACAAAAAAAAATAACCGGGGTAAGTTAGCTGGTTACATATTATTTTAGATTGCTGCCCCACCCTGAGCCCATGGCTGGCTACGCCTATAAGTGGCTATGCTAATAAATTACTTTCATTTCATTTCTCCTTGAATTCCAGTATTAATTAAAATATAAAAGGACAAAAATGGTGTTAGTAGGTAGCCAGGATGTTAATTCCACGCTCCATCAACCATGAAGAGCTGTCAACAAGCGCACATCGCGTTTGCAAACAGGAGTGCGATAAATGGCGCGAAATCTCTACTCTTTTTTTTAGTGTGGACAATGTTTTAATATTTTTTAAATGTAAGTATTAACTATTAAAGGTTTTTTCTCTAAACCCGGTCTTTAACCTTGCATATAATATACTATGAACATGGTAATATATATATATGGATGTTAAGCATTGAGCATAGACAACTGTTACCACAGACAGATGTTCGCGCGCAACAGTCGACCCCACTATGCCGGCTTGAGGAGACGAATCTCGAATAATTTCAATAACAATATCAATATTTATAATCACTTTAATCAT
>JAPWLS010002439.1:0-12117 GCA_028551675.1 Tineola bisselliella | reverse complement strand
ACGATACGGACTATTTGAATTTCTTGTAATGCCATTCGGACTTGCAAACGCACCAGCCACTTTTAACAACATGATGCACAAAATTTTCTTTGAAGAATTAGACGAATTCGTGGTAGTGTACTTTGACGATATCTTAGTTTACACTAAAGAATTGGACAAACGATACCACATTACTAAAGTCCGACATGTCCTCCGGAAGCTCCGCAAGCATAAACTTTATGCTAAATTTCCAAAATGCGATTTCTGTAAAACAGAAATCGAATTCTTAGGATTCATTGTTAATCGCGAAGGAATCAAAGCCGAACCGGCTAAAGTGCAAAAAGTTGCCGATTGGCCTACACCATTCACATCCACAAAAGAAGTACAGAGTTTTGTAGGACTCGCCTCATATTTTCGAAGACTCATCCCAAACTTTGCACGTATCATGGCACCCCTGTACGACCTCATTAAGGAGAAAGATATCCGAAAGTGGAACCCTAATTGCGATATGGCTGCCAAAATTATTAAAGAGAAGTTAACTACTGCTCCTATCTTAGCACTACCTAACTTCACTAAACCATTCCACATAGCGGTAGATGCGTCGGACAATGCTATAGGCGCCATGTTATCCCAAACTGACGAAAATGGCATTGAACATCCGGTTGCATTCGAAAGCCGTAAACTGACAGATGCGGAACGCAATTACCCAACACAAGAAAAGGAAATGCTCGCCATCATTTATGCATTCCAAAAATGGCAAATCTATCTTGAAGGAAACTTCACCACGATCTTTACCGATCACCAACCACTTAGGTACATCCGTACACAAGATAAACTATCCCCACGACAACAACGATGGATGTCATTCCTCGAGAGATTTAATTTTGTTATTAAATACAAACCCGGAAAATCAAACTATGTAGCAGATGCCCTTTCCCGATACCCATCCCTTAACCTGAGTATCAGCATACTTACACCAACCCCACAAGAATTCATTCAAGATTTGAAACAAAGCTACGCAAGAGATCCTACATTCCTCAAATATAAAGAAAGCACACCCCCTAACTATTATTGGAAAGACGGACTAATATGGAAAAAAGCCAAACCTACAATCTTACAAGATAAGATCGTACACGAAGAACAACAACTCCTTGACCTTGCCAATGATGTTAATACCCCCACAACCGACATTACCCTTAGGACATCCAGAATGGCATTAGCCAATATGGATAGATTATGTATCCCAACATCTAATAGAGAAATCATACAAATCATCCTCCACGAATACCACAACACACGCTATGCCGCACATCCAGGAATTACTCGTACCACGGAACTTATCACCAGACACTTTTACTGGTACAACATGCGAAAGGATATCATGGAACATGTCCAAAAATGTGATGTTTGCCAGAAAACAAAAGCTATGCACCAGAAACCTGTATCTTTACTCCAACCGTTACCAATCCCCCAACATCGTTGGGAACAAGTCACTATGGATTTTATTACAGGAATGCCAGCTACATCCCGAGGCCATGACACCATTCTTGTCTTTGCGGATAAACTAACCAATGGCCCATTTTATACCAACTAATATTAATATCACCGCCCAACAAACTGCTTTTCTTTTTATATCCAATGTATTTAAGCTCCATGGAGCACCATTATCCATCGTCTCTGATAGAGACCCGAGATTTACCAGCAAAATGTGGACCCATTTCTTTGAGATGATAGGCACGTCACTCTTCATGAGTTCCGCATACCATCCACAGACTAATGGACAAACAGAGAAACTCAATCAAACATTGGAAGATATGCTCAGAGCATCAACTCGCTCTTGCCAAGGAGATTGGGACCTCGCCCTACCTATCATGGAATTCGCCTACAATAACGAAATCCATAGCAGTTCGGGAGTGACTCCATTCTTCTTTAACTATGGCTACCATCCCAGGATGCCAGCCATTATACAAGCCACCACAACCCAGACGGACAAAATATTCGAAGAGCACCCCCACGCAATGGCCCAACAACATATTCTCAGATTACAAGAAATTACCAAACACGCAACTGACGACATACCCGATGAAATGACCTTTATCATAACGGACAAACTAACAGGTTACATTAGAGGTATTACAAGGATGGCGCGTGCGCCTACCGAGTGAACCAGAAGGCATCTGATACAATACATACTAAAGCGACATAATAGAGCAACACAAGTAGATAAGACACGACATAGCCTAATAAGTATAACACCAGTGATACCAGTAAACATATACAGGTAACACCCTACATTTATAGTTATGCGTGTAGCATCATACGCGCACCTTTTATATAGAGGTATGCAAGACTCGTGAGACTTGCATAAAACACATAGATATACATATATATATATTCCCTTATACATATGCATGATTACATATAAAGATACTTGCGTACGTACTTGCGTACATACATAGTATTCATAGATACGTACTTGCGTACACACATAATATTCATAGACAAGTACACCCTGAGACAAGGGTATGTCTTACCCCCTCCGACTATCGGGGGCGTATGATGGAAAATTCCTTAGACCGTTAAGGCAGAATGTATTTTCTCGAAAATGAACTTATAACGTTCTTAATATCTTTTGAAGTACCAATTGCAATTACTTGAGTTTGACAATAAGTCTATGTGTATATTAGATATACGGTTCAGAAGTATGTGAAACATATACTTCCCTATATAAAACATTACATTGGTAGCACCAATTGGTTATCTTTGTACACAGGTGTATTTTGGGATTACACTAAATTCAGGTAAAGGTACTTAAGGCCTTCCTACTGTGGGTACGGAGGAAGGAGCAGACCGGGCAGGTCTCACTCACAAGCAAAAGCTTGTACAATTAGGTTTTGTTAAAATTTTTTTTTTTCCTTTCTTTTCAGCTAAGGATATACTGAAAAAAAAAAAAAAAAAAAAAAAAAAAACGGAAGACGGACGATAGGCGGGAAGACATAGTTGAAGCACTCCCTCCAAACGTCTATGTTAACCTGAGCACGCGGCTAAAGGATAAACACCGTGTGCAAGAACCACACCAAGGAGAACCAGTCTCTCCTCGTACTTCAGACATTGCAAGGACAAGCAAGGATACTGAAGAAATCCATTATATCTAAAAGGACAGCACGCAGCCGTTGGGAAAGCTGTGAGCAAGCAAACACAAACCTCTCCCCCTGAGCACAAATGGAGGATACACCGTCGTTACCGGAACATCCTCAAACATCCTCCAGCCATAACCTCCCCAGGCATCACCCCCGCATACAGCTACAAATGCGGATACACTCTGGTTACCTTCAGCAGTGCAACATTCACACTCACAAAACATCCATTCGTCTACTGGAGACCACATGAATGTACCAAGTAATGTCGCCCAAAATCCAGATGATGCCTACAGTCAATGCGACAGTTTCTACGAGAAAGGACGTTACCAACCCATAAGCCGGCAGGAACCACACGATGAAAATCTGTCTCTTTGTGCTTCAGATATCCCACCACGGATGACCGTTACGTTATCTACCTTAATTCAACAGCAAACACAACGGATTGATACATTAATCCAGACTTTAACACAACACCAAGCACAACAAGCCGACACCATCGCTCAAGCTTTATCACGCGTGGTACAACATCCACAGAAACGACAAATGGCACAGGAAGGATATGAGCGACAGCCATCGGATGTGCAACATCTTACGGTCACCACTTCACAGGAAGCACATAATAGCTTAACAAACTTTGAAGGATCACAAAGTAACGCAACGGACCACAACACCATGGAAAACACAAATAATAATCCTGTAGGTCCAATGGCCACTGATCCATCTACCCACACAGAGGCGGAGGCAAGGAATTCCCAGGAGCCCCAAGTCGCCTTTGTGGAAAACAAAAATTTACCAAACCACGGCGTAGCCTCACCAGTACAACAAACTGCACAGCATACACCACCATTTACAACGACATTAGGAGAAGCAACCCAGCAATGCTTATACAGACCTATGCTACACAATCCTATGCCATTCTGCAGTTTCCCTAACGCCACACAACCTTATCCGACATACGCGCCGGAACCACCACTTACAATGGCAATGATGTATTATAAACAACACCGATACCTCCTTACAGCCCGCCACACATATAAAGGTCGCCAGAATAATCCACCTTTCAACGTTTGGCGAAATGATATCGAAAAATTCTTTACACGAAACAACATACCCAAGCAGTGCTGGTTGGAAATTACAGAATGCCTTTTCACAGGGAATGCGCATCCCTTGCCGCAAAATATACATTGAAACATGAGGTTCACACATGGGAACAATGTATGGCTTGGCTCCAAAAATCATATGCAAACCAACAATGGGTACCAGACATGTTGAAGCAAATGTATACGTTCAGAGCTATTGGGACAGGTACCCAAATTACGGAAGAATTCGCAAAGATATATGTGCCGACAGATGATTGTACGTTTGACCAGACGGCAGCAGCATTACTCCTTATGGCGATACCTAAACGGTTTTGGAAACAACTAATGCCAGAGGGTCGTATGCTCACAGAGTACGCCGCCCTACGAAAAGTCATCGAACAAAAAATTCAGGAACCAATCCTGGCGATTGATCACTACAAAAGCCCAACATTACCAAGACTAAATGGAGGCAACACAGTCGTCATTCCCATTTTTGGACCTGAAAAAGACACAAAACAATTAAAAGTATTTAGACCTAAACGACACTTATTAGAGTCCCTGGGATTCAGCAATACAGCTGTGGGTAATCCATATGCCGCTGAGCGGACTAACAATAATCGCTACAACTACCGGCCTACGGCTAAGACGGATAAACAAACTTCAGAGAAACAAACAGCGCAATCGGCTGCTAACAAGCCTACGTACAACGAAGTTAACGAAAAACTGAACAAGACGTCCCAACCAGACGTACGAAGTATTCAAAAAACACCTACAAAAGAGCCGAACCAACAAGATAGGAGGACACGATGGAACAGACATAAACAGTCGGATCGTGAACAGCGACATAAAAACACAAAAAGAGTTAACACAATTCAAGAAGAAACACGATCAGAGGACGATATACCGTCTGAGGAAGAAGAAGCAGAGGTCGAAGAGGACGAGTATTCAGAAAAGGAGACCAATGAACAATTTGATAGTGACCCAGATGTCCACCCACAAGTTGCGGAAACAGACACTTTTACAGAAACACTGCAACACCTTTCAACTAATGTCAATCCATATTGTAATGTCATCTTGGCACGCCATCAAGAAACGCAACAGCGAATTACGGTCGTTACCAGGGCAGGAACCGATACGTCAAAGAATCCAAAAATATTAAAGGAAAAAACTAAAAAAGCGGTCAGGGACAATACAGTAGGGAAAGCAGCAGAAGAGCTACAGCAACAAGCAACGCAGCCTCGTACACCGACAGTGAACACCACTTCCCCATCGACCGACAGACCTAGTAAAGTCGTCAGCGAAACAACAACCTTGCAAGCCCAGCAATCACCACCGACAGACTGCTGTACTACTCCTGAGAGCATACAGGACAGCAACAGTCGGCGTAGCTCACAGAGCTACCAAAGCTGCCAAAGTTGTATTAATTCCCATAACTGCCAATGCATAAAAAACCAGTCTGCGATAAAAGCACCAGCTAGCGACTGCGACATTGAACAACAAACAACAATTAGACATCAAACACCACCTTTTAAACCGTCACCCGAGGCATTTATATGCGAGGTCCGAACACCGACCGGCGACCAGCATCAACAAACATACCGAACAGTACAAGAACAGTTAGCTACGACCACTACCGTACAGAGGCGCCGTTGCCGATCTCTACGTACGTACAAACACGGCTCACCTGAACCGGTACGGAAGAAAGCATACGACCTTGGGAATATAAGCGAACCAGCGCTGATGACAGATGACGAATATACACAATTGTACTATCAAAGCATAGTAAAAACGTGTACAAACATACAGCAAACAGGCCTCCGCTGTACGGACACACAAAGCACATTGCTTTGGAATAATACAGGACACACATCCGGTACGGAGACTCACCAGTCTCTCCCCCTCTTCACCGCACATCAGCTAAACGACCACGCCTGCGATCGCAAAGCTTACACACACCGCACTTCTTTTTTTCGATCGGACACAACTTTTGCAACTTATGCCAATAACCAATTTTGTCAAAATAAATTCCTGAGAGCTGTTACCGATACGGAAAGTGCGCATACCCCAGAGTCCACATCTTCCCCACCAACAAAAGTAACAATCGGGAGCCGCAATGTGCTAGCATATGCACATACAGACCCAATGGCTAAAATGGAAACAATCAAAAACGAACCGCAAGTGACGGACATCATTGATGATGGGGACATACCACCACCGATGACTAAAACTAGTGCCAGCACTAGCTCCCCTGTTCTACCACAACGCCTACCAACCACTCAAGGCGAGGAGGACCGGAAGCTACATCTTAAGCGGGAAATGCTTACTAAGCAAGAAACCCCAGAAGAGGAACGAGCAATTATTCCACCAATAAGTTTCCCAGCCGCCATAGTTGAGGAAAGTGAAGATTTCACACATGATACAACGACATCCCTTGTGATCCCAATCATTTCGGATGACGACACAAATGGAAACAACTCCGGAAAAGAAAAACCAAACCCTGGGATAAGGAATGGACACCCAAAAGTAGCCGAAAAGGCAAACAAAAAGCCACTAAAACGACAATTAAACCACAACCTAAAATTAAGTCACCAGTCAAGTCGGAAAGGAAAATCCAATTGTTGGATTTTCCTCCGACACCTAAAACACCAACCCTTCCCTGGGTTACACTGTTCACGGAGACGATTACTGACTTCTCCATTTGCCATCCGGTAATACCATTCCACTCAATACCATTCTTGGATAACCGCGTTAAAGTACGCAGTCAACGTCGTTTCACGCACTTCAAATGGGAAGAGAATACCACGTGGCATATGTACCCCGTCGAGTTATATTTTACTCGAACATATTTCCGTGCATTACTAACGCATTTCTACGATAAAATTGCACACATCCAACCTATCGAACCCGATGTAGGAGGACGTTCAGCTTTTATAACACAAGTCCTCCGACAGTTCGACACCTATAAGGAACGCCGGCGGAATGCCAGCATCCAATCTTGGCTGGTGGAAAACCAACACCACTATTTTACCAAGCACGATCCAACGGAGTTCCACCCACCGGAAACAACTGTCCAAGACATCCTACAAGATTTCCATATCCCGGAAGTTACGGAGCAACAATATAATGAAGCCAAAGAAGTGGAAGAAGCGGAGCCACGATATTATAGATCACCAAGATGGACAGTAAATCTTACACGGGAACACTGGATACCCGCATCCCTGCGGACGATGATCGCGAAATACAAGCTCTAAAAAACCGTTTCAAGAAAGAAACACCCCCATTCCATCCTGTTAAACCAGAGGCTGCTCAAAAAGCAGATAGAGCTACACTTATCAACCATTACGAAGCGTATATAGCTTATTTACGCGCATATTGCAATTCACAAACGACTGTTATTAAACTCCAAGAGCAGCATAAGCAAGACACCTTGTATAAGATACACAAACTCCAGAGATTCTTTAAGCAGTTTACAACGTTTGTCGTTAACATACCTACGGATGTCGACAATCCTACAACTCCTGAAGAAATGCAAAAAGACTGGGGAGCAATGTTCATCCACATACAACAAGCGGCGGAATATATCCGCCGACTCCAACTTCGTTGTAAGAATAATAACCCCAAAGAGACGAGTTATTAAGAGCCCAACTGCGTACCCTCCTGGATGAAAATCAAAACCTTAAGGACCAACAAGCAATAACCCAAATGGATGTCGACAAGAAGGAACGCAAAATAAAACAATTTGAACGTTGCAATAAAGCATTATTGGAACGAATCAAACCAACCAATGCCCCGGAAAGTACTGATACCACAATGGAAGAAGAATCAACAACTAAGGAGGATACTCCACCAATCACATTCGGACCACCACCACCAACACATGATGTCCTTCTACCCATCATCCATGACTTACGAGCCCAATTGGACAGTGTTAAGTCGGCGTTCAAGGACACATATTTAGAACACCAACAACATCTTGAACGTTGCACTTTCATTGCAAGTCGTACGGAACAAACAACCCAATCTGAGGATATGAATAATTTGGAGAAGAAAGCAACAATGTATGAAACTTTATATACGGATGCGATAGCTAAATTAGAAGCAAAGGATACCGAACTTCGAATGACGCAGAATCGTCTTACAGATGCACAAGAAAATGTAAAAAAGAATAAAGAAAGAAGAAAAACGCCAAGAAATGCGGCATACAAAAAAGAAGAATCATAAACCTTCTCGGAAAAAACTCAAGAAACAGACATCACCTATGCCGACCCTACCACCTTTGGCGACTAGTTCCCAGGAAGAGCAGCCAGTACAATCACCTGATACATCCCGACAAACGCTCACGGGAAACGAAGAGGACCAACCTGCAGTTCAGCAGGACACAAATAAACCAATCCAACAAACAGCCCTCGCCATCCAAACTGAGAAAATACAAACACTTACAACTGAACTAACAAATACAACAACT
Source organism: Tineola bisselliella (assembly GCA_028551675.1). Lineage (NCBI taxonomy): Eukaryota > Metazoa > Arthropoda > Insecta > Lepidoptera > Tineidae > Tineola > Tineola bisselliella. The sequence continues at coordinate 3,454 of JAPWLS010002439.1, read as the reverse complement.
AAGCTACAAGAGCTTACACAGGACATGCACAATGTACAACTAATATTGTACAACTACAACATAATATACAAGCCAAGGAGGAAAAAATCCAACAATTGGAAGAAATAAACAAGCAAATTAGCACAGAAAACCAGGCTAAAACCAAAATGATAACGGATACGATGGCACAACTACAGGATACAACAAAAGACTTACAACAACTTAAATGTGAATTACAGGAAACGCAACAACAACTTCTCAATAACAAACTCGAAGTACTCAAATTAGACCTGGGCGTGCAAACATCTCCACAAAGAACACCGACCGCAATATGCCCATCGGAAGCTGAGCAACCTATTACTGCTTTATCACTCACAACTGTGACACCTAACACTGAATTACCAGGACAAGCAATCCCGCCTGACCAAGTATTCACCGACTACTTGCGACAATTGTTCGTAACAAAGGATGTATATACTGCAAAATTACAGCTTCTAAACTTATATCATACCCTTAACAAACTTATCATGGAACAAGAAGCACAACTTAAACATACTTTACTTACGGACTTAGCTTTTGCATTCAACCAACTTGAACAACCTACAAGACTACAAGAAGAACATAAGGAACTCAGCCTTAAATATCAACAACTTACCAAAGAACACCAGGAAGCACGTCAACAGGCAGAAGATCAATTGAAAAATGCCACAGAGGAAATCCAGATGCAACTACAAACTATCACTGAACTCCAAACAGAATTGTCCACAGCGAAAAAAGGATTGGAGAAAGCCAAAGAAGAGACTAACACAGCACAACAAGCCTGTATCACAGCACAACATAATGCACGGAAGGCACACGAATACGCTAAAGAAATGAAAGGAACAAACAAACAACTTAAAGAAGATGTTGAGAAAAATATCAAGGAACTTAAGGATACACAAGCAAAGCTTACACAAGTTGAAACACAACTAAAGGATACGCAAGCAAAGCTCATACAAGTTGAAACACAACTAAAAGAAGCATTGCAAGAGAAAGAAAACACCCAAATAGCCTATAAAAACACAGAGGAACAACTCCAGGCCACTATTGCCTCTTATAAAACAAAACTGGAGCTGAGCCTAACCCCTACTCGACCCACAACAATTATAGCACAACCACCACCACCGGACGTGCTAGTACAACCCAAATGGCGAGGACAGATCAACCCAAAATACTTCAAGTATTCGGACAAGCTTACCCAACCCCTAACTAAGTCAAACCATTGGAACTTCGTGAGCATCTCCAAGAACATGAGAAGGCTGGTAGATGAATACACCCCCAGACGCGCATATGCAGCCTTACTCAACAAAACTAACGAATTACTCCTCGACTCCCTCCTTGCGCGTGATATATTACTACGCCATGGAATTACAGCATTCACGGAAATAATTATGATCCTATTATGGACTAATACAAGAGATACGTTGCAAGCATTGATGACACCTTTCATTCGTTTTGCGTGTCCACCATCCCTTATCTGCCTCCCATACCTATTTATGGCTATCAGAGAACAATTAACAATTGACATCAAAATTTCAATTCCACCTACAAACTGCGACCCCAATAGAGTACTCCTCGATTATATATGCCACCCACATGTTAATAACCAAACACATGTCGATTCGGAGTGGGCCCATTTGTTTTATTTTCTTGACTTTTACCACTACAGCGACAGGAAACAAAATTGCATTCAGTTCCCCCAGATCACACATTCGCTGCGATGGGAGATGACAAAATCAAACGTTACGGTTCGATATTACGAAACCGAAAATCAGAAACAGCATCCAACTTATTCCGACACCATTAACCACTGCCTATTACAAATGGAAACCAGAACTAGACAACGCAATAAACCTTAAAATTCCTTCCCAGATCCCTGAAATACTACCTGATGGAGACACAACAAAAGACCAGGACAACACTAGGCATCACAAGCCACAAAGGTGCCGACAAGAAACCAAACCAGACCAACCACCGGAGCGCATTTACAGGCGCATCCACTGACAAGAGTTCATCTGAGGACACAGTTGATAAACATATCACAAAGACGGATAAAGAGAACCATAGTAAAACACCTATTCCCTCCTTACCTTCTCTGCGACCAGGTACTAGGACACCATCCCCCTGTACTAAAGGATGTAACCACGTACAGGTCCTGTCAGCAACCGCATCTACGTTATTACCATTACCTATTTGTAAAGGTGAAATCCACAACATCCCCGTACTATGCCTTATTGATTCAGGATCACAAGCCGACATTATTAATGAAAATTTTGTCATGCAATTTAATATACCTGTACAACCCATACCTGAAGGAGAAGAACATAACCTTATTTTTGGAGACAATTCACACCAATATACTGTCAAATACCAAGTCAAAACAGCTACACCTTTACGTCTGCGCGACATTGACAACAAACCTATCAATACGTTAACTGCCATGTTCGTTGCCAGAACACCCCAATCAATTGACATCATCCTGGGCCTACCATGGATAATCCTGCACGCAACTGCCCTTTCCCTACCACAATATACAATTAAGCTACACACAGGCCAGATCCTCCAAGCCGTCAACAAACCATCAGATGCGATCATTCGGAACTGCCTTTATCAGGCGTACGGGACTCATCACAAAACACAAGACATCTTAACAACCATAATGAATCACAACCAACCCGTTGTGACATTATGTAACTCTATACGGGACGATGCACAAATAACCAACACCAGCCCTGTTAAAAGTCCAGAAACACAAACCCATGCAACCATCACGACGCAACCTGCTATAAGCAACCAAACACAAACTTTAAACATAACACACGAGAATACGCGGAAGAATTCCCCTGTACAACCACCGGACCCTAAACGACGACGTAGTTATTCACCCCCAACCACTGCACCCAAGGAACGAAGAAAACAAAAACGCCGCACTGCCTCCCTCCGTATTGCACGGCATAAGGCACGAAATAAACCTGACTTGGATGATACACCACCAAGGAACAAACCAACAGTCACCATACCACTGCTTCCGGCGTTCTTGACCAAAAACAAATCCACGCAGGAACCAACACAGCAAACTAAAGAGTTGAGAACGGAAGTCGCCAACATTAACATTATAGAAATCTTACCAGCACCATGTATTCGCCAAAACTGCATCCAAATCCGCACAATGGCGGATAAAGCAACAGTTGAAGCAAACATCGCTAAACTAACAAACAAATCAAGAGCCAAGAAAATTTGTTCAACCATTGAATGGTCTACACCTACAAATGAGACCAAAGCAAATAACACTGAATACGATATAACCATCCCAAAGTCAACCCAAGCTAAACTTTTTAAATATGTCTTATGTAATATCGAAAACATAGCAGCGCAAATAAAGAACATTCGCCTGGATCCTGAAGACGAAACCGGAGCATACACAGAAGAAGATCTC
>JAPWLS010002459.1:0-12351 GCA_028551675.1 Tineola bisselliella | reverse complement strand
TGTAACTAATTGTGTGTCCATCGGAGCTTGTATAGGTTGTAATATATTATTTGATCTTAATTTAATTATATATCTGGGGAAGTGCATATACATTATATGTATAGATATCCATGGGATACCCAGAATCATATCTATTGAGGGAGGTGTTTTAGCAATTGCAAATTGGGAATATGTTTGACATATTTTATTGTCGATGTCCCGAAAAACAACCGGTGTCATAGCCAATTGTTGATTAACTATATATTCATATTGCATATCTCCAAAAATAAGTGTTTGACTATTATTTTGCATGGGTTGTAATTTTAAATTATGTTTAATAGCAAACTCTTCGTTAAGCACATCTGCTTGTGCTCCTGTATCTAATAAGCATTTCATAGGAATATTATTAATATACCCTTTAAATATAGGAAGTGGGAGTAATGTAGAAGTGCACGTAGAGATTAATTGTATATGATTAATAGAGGATTTATTGCCCAAAAGTTGACTATCCCCTCGTTCTGTATTATCCTGTAATGAATGTTGCGTATCTGTATATTGTCCTCCTGTTCTTGTTGCCTATGATTAGTGTGTCTGCTATGTCGATTGTTATTTTTTGGCTGTGTACTACTTTGATTATCATTTATTTGATTCTTATCCAATGTATATAACTTTTCAGGAATTTCAGATGGCTTTTTATAATCAATAGCTTTAGTAAGAACTTTCTTATAGTAATAGTATGCATATCTAATAGGTAAATATGATAATTTTGGTATTTCAGGTGTCTTAGTTTCGTATTCAAATAATTTAGTTTTTTTCATAAACCGTTCCACTTTCGCGTAAAACGGATGTCCTTCTCTTGCTGTAATCAACGGATAATCAATAGCCTGAAAAGGAAGATGGTCAAGAAAATATAATAAAAATGGCCATTCATTATCTGTATCTGTAAGGTTAGGTATATATTCAGCATAAATATTATTTAATATCAGTCTATTAGGTTTACATTCACCGGTGGTATAGGGATTTCTAAATCATAAGCAATCTCTTCACAAAGAGCTATGAACAAGTAGGGAATGTGAATTAAAGATTTCGGTACCCCCATCCTAATAATAGGCCCTCCCAATTGTTGGAAAATGTTCTTAGCTTGCTTCCAATTAAGGATAATACAAATTTCAACAAAAGCTTGTAATCCATGGCGTGCTAATATTTCACGCGCGAAAATGGAAGTTTTGAGTTCAGTATTTATTTGACGTATAAATTCTTTATAAATTCGTTTAATTGGTTCCTCTTTAAATCTGATGATGAAGTTGTATCATAGAGGTGAATACTAAATCAGGCGGTAGATAAGATGTATCTAACACTTCTTGATTGATATTAAAGAGATTATAATTGATGTAGCCTTCTCCATTGTATCTTTTGTTGATCATTATAAGGAGTCTCAAAGACTGTAGGTACTTTGTTGTTCATCTGAAGTGCGCGGAAGTTTAAATATTCTCCGTTCATTGCTTTCCTCTTCCCCTACCCTTCTTCTCTATCCTTTCGTTTTTGTTTTAATTCTTGATGGTTCTGTTCAAATTCCCTAAGTGTAGTATTTAAATCTTTATTAATTGTTTTTAAATTAATATATTTATTTTGTATTTCATCAACTTTAGTCTGTAATTCATTAATTCTGATTTCTAAATTTTCTTTTTGAGTGGTTACATTATTAATTTGTTGTTGCGTCTGTGTGATTTGTTGTTTCTTGTCTTTTAACTTATCAGTAAGGGATAATATAGGCTTTGCAAATTGTAAAATAGGAAGTAAATATGTGTAAAAAGCATCAGAAATTTGTTGTAATATTGCTTTGTCTTGCATATTAGTATGCTTACATATTTCTTCACACAATACTTGGACAATGATTAGAACGTTCTGGCATTGTGTTTTGTCTAAATATTGTTTAATGAGTAGCCCTATCGCTGCACTAAGAATTTCATGGGGTTTCTCATATAATGCAATTAAACAAATACAGTCCATTTGTTCTGTTTGGAACTTCTGTAGTTATGCCCAGATCATCTGTTTGCACATATTGATGTATCGTCGTATAACTTTCAGTTTGTATTTGTTGATTCCTTGTGACTTTATTAAGTTGCATTTTTTCAATCATTAATTTAGTTAATTGTTCTTCACATTCTGCAAATTTCAGACACATATGATTATATAAATTTGTATTTGTGTTTAATACTTCTTTATTTGTTTTATATCGTTGTAATTTAGCATTCCATGTATCTTTTTTCATAGTATATTTATCCTCCCATCCTTGTACTTTCTCTTCTAATACATTAATTTGTGTTATATATTCTTGTATCTTTAAGTTGGTAGTCACTAATCGTGAGTTGCTGTTTATTTTCTGGTATTATTATTTGTCCAGGTTGGTCTGTTGTGGTAGAAGTGATTGATGGTTGAACTTGTTCTTTTAATTGAAGATAGTCACTTTGTACTCGCTCTAATTCAACTTGTTTAATTTGTATTTGTTCCTGAAGTTCAGAACATTTATTAGTCGTTTCTTCGATCTTACTTTTCATTTCACTTACTTGTTTTTCTAATTTCGTGTTATCATCACTCCTACTATTAAACATTTCTTGAACATCTTGGTGTGCATCCATTAATTGTTCGTATGCCTGTATTTTTAGCTGTTTTTCATGTTGAACAGTTTCTAACAGATTTTTAGTATCCTTTATCATTTGGCGGCATTGTTCATTTTCAATAATTAGTTGTTTATTTGTATTCAGGAGCTCAGTCATTTGACTTGATAAGGCTGCGTTGCGTCACCCGTAGGATGATCTTGATGGTCAATCGTCAAAGCGGCTATAGTTGTTATGGTATTTTGAGGAATTTGCTGGACATTGCTAAGTGTGCTAATTTGTTCCTGTAATTGTGTGACCTGTTGTTCGTATTCATTTATATTATCAGTCTGTTGTTTAATTTGTTTATTTAAGCGCACAATAGTATTCTTTTGTTGTAAATTACATTTTTTATATTGCTCAAATTGGGTTTTTAATTTGCTATGTTCATCTTCCAAATCTCTTAGTTTTCCTTTAGCTGTATTTAATTCACGATTGTCATATTTAGTATTTCTGGCAACTAGTCGTGGAAGATAATCTGCAATTTCTTTTAAATGTACTATTGCGGTGGACCATTCTTTTTTTATCACATCTGGTCCTTTCTTTGGTTCAATATCTGTTTCTATCTGTGCCAAAATTTCCTGTACTTCTTCAGCAAAGTGTTCATATTGAGATAATTTGAAATTAATGTTATGCTTTTGACATTCTTGTATTTTTATTTGTTTGACCTGGATTTGTATAATTTGTCTGAGGTATGCGGAGTATGCCTCATAATATTTTGTGATTTCCCAAATGTCGGCTTTTTTCTGTTGTTCGGATTTCATAGGCATAAATTCACTATATTCACGTTTGAATTTATTCATTACTTGTTTAACTTCTTTATCGTCATCCACCGGAGCAAGTGCAAACCATGCTTCCCGGTTTATATTAATTGTCCATCGTGGAGCTCGGTGGCATCTCGGTTCCAGTTTTTCTTCTGCCTCTGCCTCTGCTATTTGTTCAGGTGTTAATACTGGAAATTCGAAAGCCTGCAGTAATTCGTCAACGCTTTCATGTTCTTCACTAAGGTCTTCGATTTGTGTAAAATACTCATGCTGGTTTTTACGGAGCCAAGTGGTAAAAGATGGTTCTTGTATTGTTTTTCTATATTCATTATAATCAATGAGAATTTTTGTTAAGAATTGTGTGCGCGATGGGAATTGATCTTCAATAGTTTTGATATTAGCGTTTTTTGCATAATGATGAGTAAGAAGAGCTCGCATAATAGCCCTGGATTGGTACAATTCGGCTGGGTAAATATGCCATTCAACATCTGCCTCCCATTTATATTTCGGGTATGAATGGCGTTTAACCCTAATATGTTGTTCAACTGCCGGAATAGAATGTAATGGATACACCGGTTTTGTAATGCTGAGTTCTGTAATTTGGTCCGGGAATCGCACCGCATATGGTAATTGTTGTTTGTGAATTTCTTGTTTAATTTCAGATTTCATACACTTAATCTTCCATATCTTATTCTCCGGCGCCAGTTTACTTGCAGTCGGTGTACTCTGAGTGGGGCGAACATTTTCCTGTTTAATTCGCCGAGGTGTTTTTTGATCTCCTGAAGACTCCCCCATACTGTCATCCCCGTGTTCAGACAAAATAGGAATAATTGGCGGATGTTTTAGTTCTTCTGGAGAAAATTGTAGTTCATTTACTATATCCTCCGGTTGTTGTGTAGAAATAAATTACCCTGTAGGAATTCTTGTTTCATTTGGATATCCTGAGCCGTGCATCCTGTATTCAAATTTGTTTTGCACTGTACAAAATTATCATCCATAATTTCAACTTCATCATCTTCCGTATTTAATTGTCGTGTATGTACAGTCGTGTTGCGCTTCTGGTTTCCTGTTTCCTGTGTGGATTCGCTTTTATCTTCACAGAAGCGTTTCGGCTTGCGTAAACGCCTTTTGAGTTCGCGTTCTTTAATTTTTTTCAATTTATTTACCATTCTTGGTGTTTTAAATTGATGTTGTTCAGCAAATTTCTTCTTTGGTGGAGAATTCATATCCCCCACGGATGTTGGCTCCGGATTATACAGTTGTAATTGTAAAGGTCGTTTTCTTTTATTGTTAAAAAAACAAAAATTAGCAAAAGTAGTCAGAAATTGTTGTGACAGACGCTTTTGTGTGATATTTGGTGTGTGTACACGAAAAAACAGGAGGGGCTGGTGGAACTCGACTGTTAGAGGTAGAATTCCGTTGTTTAACTGTATTCACACACTTTTTATGGATCAGGTGTTTGATTTGTAAAGTTTTTTTTATGACTTTTGTTTGTATCCGTAGCGATTGGAAAGTAGTTTGTTGTTGTATGTGTGCAGCTTTTTTTGGAACGCTGTCGGTCGTCCAAGTGGTTGGCTCTACCATATATCGCTGTATTAGGGTCACTGACGATCCTGTGTCGGTCAGCTGCAGCTTAGGATGTAGCTGTGTATTGGTGGCTATTTTTATAGCACAATCGTGAGTGTCTGTCGGTAAGGTTCTAGCAGGTACCTCACTGTTAGAGTGCCTTGTTTTCAGACCTAAGTGGCACGCGCTGTGTGCGCGCGTCGAAGGACGAGTAGTGCTGACGGTTCGGGGTTGGACCTGGCAACTGCTGTCGGTCGTCCGCGGCACCCAATAGTAGGATCGTCGTGTGTTTGGTGGGGAGCTACTGTCGATTCGTCGTAGACATTGCAAAGATGGTTGTATGCTGTAGCTGTTCATTGCATCGTGACGGTTTTTCCTATGATTCCCGATTGATTCAGGTATCATATGTTCCTGCCCTCCCTTTACTCCTATCATTAAGGTAGTTAAACACACTCCATCCGTCCGCGGTTTGGTGCAGTCCTTGGAAAAATGTTGTATGTCGTAGCACATTGGTGCGAGGCGGAGATTCTCCCTATTAAACATCGCCTGTGACCCTGTGCCTTAGATGTAGCCCCTGCTACCTCTAGGGTCTGCGTTCGGATAGGGAATATATGGTGCCGGGTGCTATGGACGTCTGTATGTACAGTACGTACAGCACCTACGGTGTGTGTGTTATTAAGTAAGCGGAGATTCCCCATATTAATTATCGCCTGATCCTCCTCCCCTCTGTAGACATGCAATTTATGTTCCGAACAGACGGTATCCGTACATCATTATATATTATTGAGTCAATTTTTAATGACTTATGAGATGTTTGATGTATTTTTTGTTCAATATCATGTACTATTGTATGTACATTTTTTTCTTGCTGATACCGTACATCATTGTCATATAATTGCATACTTTTTTTGGACAAAGAAGAAGATATTTGCGAAGGCATATCGACAGGAATTTTGTCAAATACAACTGTATGTGTATTTTGCTGTATATTATTATGTGTACTTTTTTCATTCTGTAATTGTAACTGTGTGCTTTCGTTTTTTTGTGTAACAATTCGTTGAAACTGCTGTGTGCAATTATTATGTGTGCAAATTTCGGTTGTTTCCTTATGGAGAATTTGATTATTGCTTTTTTTTAAATATCTTGGTGTATGTTTGTGTATATCATTAAATTATTAGGAGTTGTGTGTGCAGCAGATTGTGCACTTTTTTTAGTTAAGTCAACTTGTGATGCTTGCAATATTGTACCCTCTTGCAACGATTTACCGTGGTCATCAGGAATCTCTAAACAATTTAGAACATGATCTGTAAATTGCTCTTTACCGTCGACTTTTTTTAAATTATTTTTGCACATTTTGATAGACCATAGGCAGTGGCGTGTTGTGCTAATAGCATTATTACAACATATCGCCCTCAACTTGTTTTATATAGCTGTGTGTCAATTTTTGCGAGTTTTTTCTCAATATTTGGCATGATGTTTATGTGACATTCATGATTGCTGTTGTGTGCAGTAGCTCCAAAAGGCTCCTGCAAGGCTGCGGCCATGGTGACAGTGGTAAACACACCGGAGTACTGGTTGAAGACTGTTGCAGAGCAGTGCTGGCATTGACGAGTGTTTTGGGCGACGCAATTATGGCACCTCTTGATGTGGCACCAGCAAATATGGCGGAAGCTGATGTTGCGCAGTGTGTGGCATCGCATGTGGTGCAGTCTGATGTGACGCAGGCCGATGTGGCGCAGTCCGATGATGTGTGCGCAGCCTGATGTGGCGCAGCCTGATGTGGCGCAGCCTGATGTGGCGCAGCCCGATGTGGCGCAGCCCGATGTGGCGCAGCCCGATGTGGCGCATCCTGATGTGGCGCAGCCCGATGTGGCGCATTCTGATGTGGCGCAGCCTGATGTGGCGCATTCTGATGTGGCGCAGCCCGATGTGGCGCATGCCAGCGATGTGGCGCAGCCTGATGTGGCGCAGCCTGATGTGGCGCATTCCCGATGTGGCGCAGCCCGATGTGGCGCATTCCGATGTGGCGCAGCCCGATGTGGCGCATTCTGATGTGGCGCAGCCCGATGTGGCGCATTCTGATGTGGCGCAGCCTGATGTGGCGCAGCCCGATGTGGCGCATTCTGATGTGGCGCAGCCTGATGTGGCGCAGCCTGATGTGGCGCATTCTGATGTGGCGCAGCCCGATGTGGCGCCCGATGTGGCGCATTCTGATGTGGCGCAGCCCGATGTGGCGCAACAGGTACGGGATCGTCGCGAAACTGTTGATGTTTGTGAGGGGAATCGTACTAGGTAAGGTAGGTTGTGTGTTTGCATGGCTTGCGTATGTTGTAGGTCGTTGTCGAAGGTGCGTCCGTGTGGTAGTCTGATTTGTATCTTTGCCCGAGCGTGTGATGACGGAGATCAAAGCATGGGTAGTATCTGCTTGTGTAGCAATGCTATTGATCAATGGATTTACCCCTGAATTAATGTGGTCAAGTGTGGCTGTATATGTGTCAATGCCTGTTTCTGTATAGGGTTGATCCGCTCCTAAGAATTCGTCCTCATCTTCCGAGAATGGCAACATCTCCTCCGAGGAATCCGTTAATAAGTCTTCATCCTCATAGAGTTCATCGAGGTTCTCCGGTGGTGTCGGTGTCGTAGAAGGTTGTTCTTCTTGGATGACGGTAATTCTGCGATTTCGCGGATATGATGCTTGTGTTTTGTATTTATGCTTTGTGTCTGTGGAAGGCTTAGGATTGATTGGAACGCGTGTACTGCGAATAGGTAATGACTTCGCTTCTGTGTTATGAGGTGCTTGTAGGCCTTTGTTGACTTCATGATATGTAGGTGCCGTCTGTGGTTGGGCCTGGTGGCTAGGGCGTGTTTGCGTCGTATATGTTGTGGTGGTGGTTGGTGGTGTAGTTGTGAATGTGGATGATACGTGATATCCATACATTTCCAATAGGCGTTTATTGGGTTTGTAGGCACGCATGTTTTTAGTCTCTTTATGGGGTCCCAAGCGTGGTAGTAGTACAGTATAACCCCCATTTAATCGTAATAAATTAGGTTCTTTATAGTGGTCCATTGGTGTAATTGGTTCCGTGATAACAGCTTCGATTACATCGCATAAGCCTAAAAATGTTGTTGTTTCATCTGCTCGTTTAATGATCAGGTGCCAAAATCGAGGTGGAATAGACATCATTAGGGCTATATATGCATATCCGTCAAAGGGGTTGCCTTCAGTTGGGACATATAGGTTGCGGAATTGTTGTACGAATTGAGAGCCCGTTCCAACAGCGACGAAACTGTGTAATCGTCGGAGCATTTGAAATGCCCAATCTGGAGGTGAAAAATTTCTGATGAGCCATTGTGTGAGCTGTTCCCAGGTGCGAGTCCTGTTATGTAAATAATATCTGTTGGCGGCCTTTGCGCATTCGCCCACTAGGATGTTCTTGACGACTTTGGGCCAAAATGCTTTGGGGACAATATTATCAGCTAAATATTCCTCGACTTCTTCAATCCATTGACGGATGGGGATCTCATTTTGCTTGCCACTAAAACGAAATCGTTGCAACTCGTGGCGAAGTCGGAAGTAATATTTGGATGCGCGCGAAGTATCAACGCGCCCATCTGTGTCCTTAACTTCTTTTTTCTTGAGGAATTCCATGATGTCGTTAATGTTACGTGAGTACGTATGAAGTGTACTACAAACCTCCGGGTCTATACGTTCAGTAATCGGAATGTGGGATCCAGTGCTGTTGTTGGGTTGTGATGTAGAAGAACTATTGTGTGGTGTCGTAGCCAAAGGCGTAGGTGGCGGTGACGGTGTGGACGGTTGTGGTGGTGGTGGAAATCTTTATATTCAATGCAAGTTGCATAACGATTGCTCAAGTAATCAAAATTGAAAGACGTTTAATTAAAGAAAAGGAAATACCTTATTAAGTTTAATTGTTACATATTTAATGTTCATAAAGAAATACTCGAAAGGATTACATATACATATATTCTATAAATGTACGAAATACTCAATTAATTCTAATCATCATAATACTTATTATACTATTGTTCAATAATCTTACTTACAATAAAATACTCTTAATAGAAATATGAACTCGAATCGAAATATGAACTATCATAGAAATATCAAACTTCGAAATATATCAACTGAACTTCGGCTCTCAGCCTTCTATTATTCAAGTCACTCCTTTACAAACGAGGAGTTAGAAAAAGGTGCATTTACATATGCAAGTACATTAATACTTATATCATATACATGTAAGAAAAGGTGCATTCACCCATGCATGTAAAGACGACTGACTACAGCCTCATACATATAGAGACTGTCGCTTACTAAACATGTAGCTAAGCTACTCACTACTAAACGTACTACGGGACTGGTCAGGAACCTTCTCAGGACCTGCCTTCCTATTACCTATCATGTACATATCAAGAATAGGTAGAGCCAAGTCCCACTCCCCCTGACAATTGCGTACTGAAGCCCTGAGCATATCTTCTAAGATTTGATTCATTTTTTCAACTTGTCCATTTGTTTGTGGATGATATGATGAACTCATAAATAATGACGTACCTAACATTTTAAAGAATTGTTGCCACATTTTACTTGTAAATCTGGGATCTCTATCGGAAACTATTGATAGAGGTAGACCATGAAGTCGAAACACATTCGATAAAAATAAAAATGCTGTTTCTTGTGCTGTTACATTAACATTTGTGGGTGCAAAATGTGCCATTTTAGTAAGTTTATCTATAAAAACTACTATTGTATCATTTCCTCTAGATGTTTTTGGCATACTAGTAATAAAATCCATAGAAACTTGTTCCCATCTAGCTCTAGGAATAGGAAGTGGTTGCAGTAGTGAAATGGGTTTCTGTTGCATAGCTTTAGTCTTCTACATGTTTCACATTCTAATACATATTTCTGAATTTGCTTTCTCATATTTTGCCAAAAAAAATGACGAGTGATAAGTTCAATTGTTTTAGTAAGACCAGGATGTGCTGCATATCTTGTATTATGGTACTCATATAAAATAAGTTTAGGAAGATTTTCGACACAAGTAGGAATACATAACCTATCTGGGTTTTCTAGTGTAGCGCGCACACCTCTTAATTGGCTTTCTATGGCAGCAGTATGAATACTAGCTGCTGTTTGTTCTAATTCTTCTTCTTCAGCTATTATTTTATCTTGTATTTTTGTCGGTTTAGCTTTTTTCCACAGAAAATCATCTAACCAATAATATTTCGGTGGAAGTTGTGTAAAAAATTTAGAAAACTTATCATCTTTTTCATAATTAACTTTAATAATATTTAAGAATTCATCAGGAGTAGGTGTCATAATATGAATACTAGTAACTAAATTTGGATATCTAGATAATGCATCTGCTACTACATTCGATTTACCCGGTTTATATTTGATGACAAAATCAAATCTATCTAAGAAACTCATCCAGCGTTGTTGGCGAGGTGATAATTTATCTTGCGTTTTTATATATCGTAGTGGTTGATGATCAGTATATACTGTGGTATGATTTCCTTCTGCATATACTTGCCATTTCTGAAACGCATATACTATTGCTAACATTTCTTTTTCCTGAGTAGGATAATTTCGCTCCGCAGGTGTTAATACACGACTTTCAAATGCTTCTGGATGTTCTATCCCTTGATCATCTTTTTGTGATAACATAGCGCCAATTGCATTATCTGATGCATCAACTGTTATACTAAAATTTTTCTTAAAATTTGGTAACATAAGAATAGGTGCTGTTGTTAATTTTTTCTTAATAATTTGTATAGCTAATTCACACTGAGGATCCCATTTCTTAATATCTTTATTTTTTATTAATTCATAAATGGGGGACATAATACGAGCAAAATCAGGTATTAGTCGACGAAAATGCAGCGAGCCCAACGAAACTTTGCGTTTCTTTTATAGTTTTAAACGGTGTAGGCCAATCTGCAACTTTTTTTACTTTATTTGGTTCTGCTTTTATTCCTGATTGATTAATTATGAACCCTAAAAATTCGATTTCAGTTTGACAAAATTCACATTTTGGATATTTGGCACATAAGTTATATTGTTCTAATTTTTTAAGAACATGTCGCACTTTAGATATGTGATATTCTCTATCAAATTCTTTAGTATATACTAATATATCATCAAAATAAATAACAACAAAATCATCTAACTCTTCAAAGAACACTTTATGCATCATATTATTAAATGTCGCAGGCGCATTCGCTAAGCCAAAAGGCATAACTAAGAATTCAAATAGACCAAACCTGGTTTTAAATGCAGTTTTGTGGATATCTTGTTCTGCAATAGGTATCTGATAATATCCACTTCGTAAGTCAATTTTTGTAAAATACTTAGCTCCTTGCACTTTATTAAACAAATCGAGTGGATTTGGTATAGGATATGCACTCTTAATTGTAATATCATTTAGTTTGCGCATATCCATACATGGTCTTCCTTCAGGGTCATCCTTTTTTGGTACCAACGTTAAGTTACAGCCATACGGAGATTGACTGGGTCTAATAAATCCTTTTTTCAACATCATAACTAAAAATTTCCTAATCACTTTATTTTTAAATTCACTATACATAGGTATGGGACGCTCTTTCGGAGGAACATCTGTTGTTAATTTAATAACATGTTCAATTAAATTATGTTTAGGTATCCCATCTGGTAATTCATCTGGAAATACAGATTTACATTCTAATATACATTCACGAATATCTGCTTCTAAAATGTCAATATCTTCTTTCGTAAATGCTCCTGTTTCATCTTCAGGATCTAATCGCATTTTTTCATTATTATTCATTTCATTATTATGATTCTGTATTTGTTGTATTGTATTAATTATAATATTAAAAGATTTATCTTCAATTCTTTTAGGTATTATTATATCATAATCTTCAGGTATACCAGGTCCATGTTGTCCCCAATTGATTGTAGAGATAACTGTTTTTATTTTTCTCGGTGTAGAGTTATCTGTTAATTTCTGTATTTTATCACGTACTTGTGTACATTTTGTTTTTTCGCATATATGTATACATGAATCACGAACCTTTGGTATTGGTAATACTTCAATCATATCATCTTTCATTATTTGGTCATGCTCGTTTTTCTCTTGCTTTTTCTTTGGTATGTGTTCATTCTTTGAACGTTGTTTTTTACGTTTTCTTTGTACCTCTTTTTTTCTAGATGATTGATGTTCAGATTCTTGTTTACTTAGAGGAGGTACAGAGTGTCGTCTCTTTTGGGTATGTCTTATTATATTTTTGAGTGACAAGTTTTATTTACATTTTTTATTATATCAATTGAGGTTTCTTCAACTTTATTATTATTGTTTCTGATTTTATCTTGTTCTTCCCAATGTTTATTT